>JAREIK010000215.1:2909169-2931669 GCA_029783825.1 Sapria himalayana
GAAGAAGAAGAGGAGAGTAGGAGAGAGAATGGGAGTTATTCTTAAAGATGGATGGAGATAGAAGCAATAGGGAAGTTAGTATAGAGGGAAGGAATGAAGAAAATAAGGAAGAGAGATGGGAGGTGGTGAAAGCCAGAATAAAAAGAGTTAGGAAAAATAAACATAGAAGGGTGTTAAAGGAAAAAATAGAAGATTATAGCTGGATAGAGGAAGATCTCCTGGACTTTCCTGAAGAAGCTTCGGAGGTATTTAGTTGCCCCCAATTAGGTATAGTTGAAGTAAAGGGAGAGTGTTATCTAGGAGAAGTGAAGGATGAATTAGAAATGTATGAAAAAAATTGGGTAAAATTCACTAGGATTCAATCTATGGAAGCCATAAAAAGAATGGCAATGCAACTCTGTAAGCAAGAGAAATATAATGAAATACTTCAATCAATTTCTCCCAAGAGTGCGAGGAATATGAGAAAATATTTAGATAGAATATATGAATCAAAATGCACAACTAGATTACAATCCAAATTAGGTTTTAATGGATAGTTACATATATTGGAATATCAGAGGGGTGGAAAATAACCCCTCGATAAATAGACTGAAAAGTTTGATTAAAACATATAAAATTGCATTAGTAGTTATTGCAGAACCTATGACACAACAGGAACAAATAATTAATATAGTCGAATATTAGGGTTTAATAATTCATTTGCAAATTTAAATAGTAAACTCTAGTTAATGTGGCATAATTATCTAGACATTGAAATACTAAAAGACACAGAACAAATAGTACACTTTAAAATGAATAAAAATACAGAAGATATAATATCGGTTGTATATGCTAAAAATGATAAAAATCTAGATTGGTCTTATGGGAGGAAATGCAGATATAGCATCAAAAAACACTCCCTGGATAATAGGAGGAGATTTTAATGTAATTAGAAGTTCTTTAGAAAAGAAGGGAGGAAAAACACCGAACTCAATAGCGATGTCTCAATTTAATGAGACGATCTCTAAATCGAGTTTGATGGAAATAGCCTACACAGGTTCAAGTTACACCTGGTGTAACAACTGGGGTAATAGAAGGCCAATTTGGGCCAGACTGGATAGGGTAATGTGTAATGCTAAGTGGGTAGCCATACATGGGTCTACAACACTTCGACATTTAAGCAGAACCTACTCAGATCACTCTCCACTTCTCATAACAATTCACAACAATAAAAGGGGCACATGAAGCTTTAAATTCCAAAATATGTGGGGAAAACATGTAGAATTTGAAAAACTGCTAAAAGAATCTTGGTAAGAGCCAGCACAGGGTAAACCGATGCATTTGCTAATGACTAAGTTAAATAGACTCAAAAAACATTTAAAATCATGGAATAAGGAATGTTTTTGGAATATAAATCAGAAAATAAAACAAGCAGAAGAACAGGTAGAAAAACTAGAAAATGAATATGATAATAAAATGATGATAAAATTATACAAGAATAAATAAGGCTAAAGCTGAATTGAGTTTAAAATTACACATGGAGGAGGTATATTAGGAAACAACGAGCAAAAATTAAATGGATAAAAGAAGGTGATAGAAACACTAAATTTTTTCATAATATGAGCAAAATAAAACTCAGAAAAATAGAATTAAAGGTCTAAAAATACGGAAGGTACATGGATAGAAGAAGACAAGCAAATTGGAATTATCTTCGAGGATTTTTCAAAATCACACTTGTGTGGTCAGACGCCTCACGAAGGGAACTCTTTTATACTAGAGATTGGGGCTTCCATCATGCAAGAACAGAATCAAATGATGGAAAACATTCCAGAGGTAGAAGAGGTGAAAAATGTAGTTTTTAATCTTGATAAACATAGTGCAGCGGGCCCAGACGGCTGTAAAAACTATTTTTATCAGCTAAATTGTCTAATTATTAAAAAGGATCTAGTTTTAGCAATTGCCAGCTTCTTCACCGGAGCAGATATTCCTAAAGCTTGGGCAAACTCATATATAGTTTTTATCCCTAAAAAAGATGCCCCACAGATATGTGAGGATTTCAGACCAATAAGCTTGTGTAATGCGATTTATAAGATTCTAGCCAAAATAATCCAAAATAGACTAAGTAATATATTGCCATTAATAATTTCACAAGAACAAACAGGTTTCGTTAAAAATAGACTAATGATTGAAAATATAAGTTAACATCAGAAATGATGAAAGAGATTTCAGCTAAAACAAGAGGGCATAATCTAGCAATCAAGCTGGATTTGTCTAAAGCATTTGACAGGGTCAAATGTGATACACTCTACTTTGTGTTAAGAAAATATGGTTTTTCGGAATTATGCATTGATTTAATTTAAAGATGTGTTTCGAGTGTTTGGGTTAGAATTATTATAAATGGAAATATAGGTAAAAATTTAAACCAAAAAGAAGCCTAAGGAAGGGAGACCCATTATCTCCCTTACTATTTGATATATATCTTGAATTGCTTATTCTTAATTTAAATAAAAGAATGTCGGAAGGGAAAATTTTACCTTTTAGACAACCTAAAAACACTCCGAGAATAGGTTGTTTGGCCTATGCTGATGATCTAATAATTTTTACAAATGCAAGTAAAAGATATATAATAAATCTTATAGAATCATTACAATTATTTGAATTAGAAACAGGTCAGGTTGTAAATAAAAGAAGTGCCAGTTTATACTGGAAAAAAGCTTTGGAGAAAGATATATATATAATTAAAAATATAACTGGCTTCACTCAAAATAAGGGAGCTTTAATTTATTTAGGCTGCCCAATATATGAAGGAAAATTGAAAGAGGAATATTTAGTACCGCTACAAGACAAAATGAGAAAGAAAATAATAGGCTGGAAAGAGGACTTATTAGGATTTGGGGGACGGATCACATTAATTTCGCATGTGCTACAAAGCACGCTGGTTCATATCTTATTTGTAATACATCATCCGAAGAAATTCATAAATAAATTAGAAATAGAAATGTCAAATTTCTTATGGGGTAAAAAAGATGTGAAGAATAAAATTCACTGGAAAAACTAGGGTGATATTTGTTATCCAAAAGTAGAAGCAGGACTAGGAATAATTTCTCTTCAAGATATGGCCACCGCATGGGACTATAAAGGATGGTAGAGGCTGAAGGAAAATGATGGACTTTGGGCAAAATATACGAGGGCACAATACTTACATAAAAATCATAAGCAGCTTAAGAAGGTTTCAAATAGTCGGAAAGCTTTGGAAAAATAGAAGGAGAAAGTGGAAGCACACTCAATATTAAAAAAGAGTGGCTGGAAATGGATCCTAACACCACAAGGTAATGTTACACTTAAATCGGTAAAGGAATTGATTAGGGAAAAAAAGCCCATTTAATTAATATCTAAATGGGTATGGAATGCAGGAATCCCACCGAAAATTTGCTCGTTAGCATGGAAAGTAATAGCAAATGCTATACCTGTGGATACTAATGTTCAAAGAAAGGGCATTAAAATGGTGTCCAGATGTGAATGCTGCTTTGAGGAAGAAGAAACAATGGATCATCTATTTTTGAAAGGCAAAATTACCACACAAGTCTGGAAGAAATTTGATGAAACAAAGCAAATCAGTAATAGAGAGGATGGTTTAATAGAACGAATTAAAAAATGGGAAAAAGTAACTTCTACTAATCCTACTAGAATTTGGCTTAATAAGAATTTACCACATGTAATAATATGGTGTCTATGGAAGGCTCGAAATAGGAGTAGATTTGAAGAAAAGAAAATAGACACAAATGAAATAACACAAGAAATTAGACCGGAATTAAGTAACATATCAAATTTTAATCCTGTAATTGTAGATAAATTAGACATAGAAAAGAAAGCGGAGAGGGAATGGGTCCTTAATATAAAAATAAGTAAACAATATTGGGCAAAAAGTATCTCTTGGCACAGATCTACGGAAGGAAAACTCTCTCTAAATACGGATGGAAGCTTCAATAGGGACACAGAAATAGAAGGGGGAGGTGGGTTAATAAGAGATTCTAGAGGGGCAGTTATGAAAGCTTTCACCACAGTTAGTGTAGTAGCCTCGGCTCTACAATCATAAATTAGGGCATTAAAGATAGGATTAAGTGTTTGCAAAAAATTAGATTATAAGAATATTCAAATACAGGTAGATTCAATGTTGTTAGTTAATTTAGTAACAAAGAAAATATCTCTTTGGAAATATGAAGAGGAGTTAGAAATTATATTAAATTTCATAAAAGAACTGAATGCATCAATTTTACATATATATAGGGAGCTAAACACCCCGGCAGACAATCTTGCCAGGATAGGATCGCAAAAAGGAGAAGCAGAATATGATGAGGATACTTTGCCGGTAAAAATAAAAGGTCTAGTGGAACTAGACAAGAATGCTTTTCCCTATGTAAGAGTCAGAAAGGGTATAAAGTGAGTGGTATTTAAAATAGAAATTAGATTATATAGGCATAATAGAAGAAGGAAGGTTATTTTTAAAGAAGGGGGTTCTCTTGGGAAACATGGGATATATGTATTTGTTTTCTTAGCAGCGCAGTCCACTCAAAGCTCCTAAACTCAGAAAGGAATTATTGGGCGGCAAGGGTTGTTGGTTGTGCACATGTATTCTAAACCTCTTTTTATTGTATGTTTAAATGTAATGATTATGTTTATGGGAACAATGTTGCAAGGTCATGTGTTAATTTATAAGGATGTTAGAACACTAGTTGTAGGGGTATAGAAAAGGATTTGCTGCCACTTAAAGAATGAAAATCCAGATTTGCTTAGGCCATATACGCTCATGAGGCAGTGAAAGAGTAGTGGTTATGGGGGACAAGGTGGAGCACACAGATGCTGGGATACATCAATGAACTCCAGGTATAAATGAGAGACATATCCTATGCTAGAACATTTTTTGGATGCAGGAATAGTATAGATATTAATGCTAAAAAAGGAGGAGCAAGAGAAGGCCATCTTACACTCTAAAAGTGGTAGAGAACATATAAAAGAAGACTCTCGGATGCACTATTGGAACAAAGCAAAATCTGGAAAAAAAGTGTCCATAAAGAGACAAATACAAGAAGGATCATCAAGACTGAAATATGTAGACACAAAAATCCAATTTGCAAATCAAGTGTCGGTATATATAAGATTCCATTAGATTTGAATTTTTTTGTCTATTTTAAGTTAGCTAGGATTGAGTAAAGGGTGTAAGGGGATTAAAGGGTAGATGCTAGTTTGTAAAAATGGTATTCCTCCGCCAAAAGAGAGGGTTATAATTAATAAACACTTTTTTAAAAAGAAGAAGAAGAAGAAGAAGAAGAAGAAGAAGAAGAACATTTGCGGTTTTTTCAAAAAAATGCTCTCAACTTCTAGAGAGAGAAAATCCCACTTTCTAGAGATAGAAATTCACCATTTTTCTCAAATCAAGCTCATCTCAAGCTCAAAATGTAGCAAAAAGACTTATTATTAAATAATAAGTCTTTTGCCTCGATATTAAGAGAGTCCACGCCTCCCTCACATATCTTCGGAAACAAACACGGGAGTCCCGTGATAGTTTTTTCAACAGACGAGATGCGCAAGTTCATGGAGCCCTTTGAATATATCCTTATTGGTAAGTTTTCTCACGGTAGGCCTCGCTCAAAGGAAATACAACAGTTTATCTCCTCGTTAAAGCTTACGGAAAGGGTGAAGCTAGCCGACTATGACGCGAAGCACATCTTCCTGCAGTGTTTTATGATTGAGGACTTCTATCGCTTATGGAATAGAGGTTTATGGCAAGTGAACGGCTACCCCATGCGCGTCTTGAGGTGGACGAAGGATTTCAGTCCACAAGAGGAGGTACCTCTAGCCCCGGTATGGTTTTCCTTGCCGAACCTCCCATTATATTTGTTTAACTCTCAATCTCTCTACACAATATCATCTTGCTTGGGTAAACCTGTTATTCGGGATGAAGCAACTATTTCAATGGCAAGGCCAAGTAAAGCTCGCGCGTGTGTAGAGTGTAACCTACTCACTCAGCCACCTAGCATGATCTGGATCGGTAATGGAGAAGATGGGCAGAATAATGGGTTTTGGCAATCTGTTATTCCCGAAAATCTGCCTACTTATTACATAAAATGTAAGAGACTCGGGCATGAATCAGGGGTGTGTAAGATGGGTATAGAACAATCAGGAAATGTGCAAGGGTTAGAAGGCAGAAAAAGAATGGTAGAAAGATGGATTAGGAAGGAGGGAGGGGCTCCGAAAGGTCATGTAGAGAGACCTAAAATTGAGGCATGTTTAATGGAGGAAGAAGAGGGGCTTATGAGAGAGAATGTGAGTCATTTATTAGGAAAGGGGAAGGCTAGTAATAGAATAACTCAGGAGGAAAGCATGGAGAAAGGAGATAAGCAAGAGGTGGAAGAAAAATGGGAAGAGGTAAAGGGTAGAAAGAAGAGGAATAAGAAAAATAAAACTAGAATAATTTAAAAGAAAAGCTGGATGACTATAGCTGGATAGAGGATGACCTCTTGGATTTCCCAGAGGATGATGTAGAGGTGTTTAGCTTTCCTTCAATAGGTAGAGAAGATGAAGATAATGCATATTATATAAAAAAGGGGAAGGATGACTTGGGTATTTATGAGGAAGATTGGGCAAAGCTCACTAGAGCTCAAGCCAAGGAAGCCATAAAATAATGGCAATGCAGCTTGGGTGGCAAGATAAATATAATGAAATAACACAAGTAAACTCAAATGCAGTTAAGACCCCAAGGAATATGAAAAAATATTTAAACAAAAAATATGAGACTAAGTGTACAACTAGATCCCAAACTAAGCTAGGATTTAATGGATAGATGCCTATATTGGAACATCAGAGGGGTTGCTAATAATCCCTCGATAAATAGGTTAAAAGAATTAATTAAAATCCATAGAATTCCTCTAGTAGTCATTGCGGAGCCCATGATCTAGAAGGATCAATTAACCAACTACAGCCAAAAACTAGGGTTTAATAATGCACATGCTAATATAAATAGTAAACTCTAGATAATGTGGCATAATTATTTAGATATTGAAATCTTAAAAGATACAGAACAGGTAGTGCATTTCAAAATAAATAAAGAAACAGATGAAATAATATCGGTTGTATATGCTAAAAATGATAAAAAATCTAGGTTAGCATCGTGGGAGGAAATGCAGGATATGGCAATCAGGACTGCACCATGGATTATATGAGGTGATTTCAATATAATAAGGTGCACTCAAGAAAACAAAGGAGGTAAAACCGCGGATGCAATAGCAATGACACAATTTAATGAAGCAATTTCAAACTCGAAATTAATGAAAATAGATTTTACAGGTTCAAGTTACACTTGGTGTAATAATTGGCGTAAAAAAGGTACAATTTGGGTCAGACTAGACAGAGTTCTATGTAATGCTAACTGGGTAGCCTCACATGGGGTCACAAGGCTTAGACATCTAAACAGAACCTGTTCGGATCATTGCCTATTGCTTATTACAATCTATAAGAATAATCAAGTCTCAGGTAACTTTAAATTTCAGAATATGTGGGAAAAGCACGTTGGCTTTGAAAACTAGTAACTGAGTCCTGGATAGAGCCAGCAATGGGGAAACTGATGCAAGTATTAATGGCTAAGCTTCATAGATTAAAAAAATGTCTAAAAATATGGAATAGAGAAGTCTTCAGAAACCTAAATCAAAAAATAAAGCAAGCAGAGGATAAAGTAGAAAAACTGGAATTAGAATACGATAATAATAACAAAGAGGAAATGAGACATGAACTAAATAAGGCTAAAGGGGATTTGAGGCTTAAGTTGCATATGGAGGATGTATACTGGAAACAACGTTCAAAAATTAAATGGTTGAAAGATAGAGATAGAAACACCAAATTTTTTCATAACATGTGCAAAATAAATTTTCAAAAAAATAAAATCAAAGGCCTTAAAACTAATGAGGGAACATGGGTTGAAGATGAAAAGCAGCTAGGAATCCTCTTTGATGAATTCTTTAAAAGTCATCTATGCAGACAGGTTCCTCAGGTAGGAAACTCATTAATGGAGGAGATCAACACATCCATCTCACTAGAACAAAATCAAATGATAGAGAAGATCCCTGAGGAAGAAGAGATTAAAAATGCAGTGTTTAATCTGGACATGGATAGTGTAGCAAGGCCAGATGGCGGGAATAATTATTTTTTTCAGTTAAACTGGCCCATTATCAAAAAAGATCTTGTTCCTACAATTGCCAGTTTTTTTGTAGGGGCGGACATTCCTAAGGCATGGGCAAACTCATTCATAGTGCTAATCCCTAAAAAAGAATCACCTCAAAAATGTGAGGATTTTAGGCCTATAAGTTTATGTAACACAATTTATAAGATTCTTGCTAAAATAATTCAAAACAGATTAAGCAATATTTTACCATTTATAATATCACAGGAGCAAACAGGGTTTGTCAAGTATAGGTTAATGATTGAAAATATTAGATTAGCATCAGAAATGATGAAAGAAATAGCATTTAAAATGAGGGGAAGTAACTTAGTAGTTAAGCTAGATTTATCCAGGGCATTTGATAGAGTGGAATGGCATACACCCAGTTTCGTTATGAGGAAATTTGGCTTCTCTGAAACATGCATTGATTTAATATATAGATGTGTTTCAAGCATTTGGGTCAGAATCATTGTAAATGGAAGGAAAGGTGAAGAATTCAATCCAAGACACAGCTTGAGACCGGGGGACTCATTATCGCCCTTATTATTTGATATGTACTTAGAATTGTTAATTCTTAATTTAAATAAAAGAATGTCAGAGGGAAAAATAATCCCCTTTAGACAACCAAAAGCTACTCGAAGAATAAGTTGTTTTGCTTATGCAGATGATATTATTATCTTCACAAATGCCAATAAAAGTTCTATGAAGAACCTTATGGACCTTCTACAACTATTTGAGATAGAAACAGGTCAAGCTCTTAATAAAAATACGAGTCAATTTATGCTAGCAAAAAAATCTTCGGAAAAAGTGGTAAATAAAATTAAAAACATAATGGGTTTTAAACATAATAAAGATGCTTTAGTATACTTAGGTTGTCCGATATACGAGGGAAGATTGAGAGAAAAATATCTAACGCCTTTACAAGATAAAATGAGAAAGAAAATAGCAGGTTGGAATGTAGATCTATTAGGATTTGGGGGGAGGATTACATTAATCTCCCATGTTCTACAAAGTACACTATTACATATTATATTAGTCATTCACCCACCTAAGAAGTTCACTAATAAACTAGAAATGGAAATGACAAATTTTTTATGGGGTAAAAAAGAGGGTAAGCAGAAAATTCATTGGAAAAATTGGGGAGATATCTGTTATCCAAAAGCAGAAGCAGGGTTAGGCATCATTACATTACAGGACATGGCAACAGCATGGGACTGTAAAGGATGGTAGAGGATAAAAGAAAATGATTCCCTCTTGGCAAAATATATGCGAACAAAATATCTAGAACAAAAACACAATCGCCTTAAGCAGGAATCAAATAACTGGAAAGCATTGGAAAAACAAAAGGAAATAGTAGATGCTCACTCAATACTGAAAAAGTCGGGATGGAAATGGATCCTTAATCCACAAGGTAATTTTATGTTAAAGTCAGTAAAAGAATTGATTAGAAAGAAAAAACCCGTGCAATCTTTATTTAAATGGGCCTGGAAGGCTGGTATTCCGTAGAAAATGTGCTCGTTGGCATGAAAAGTTCTAGTAAACGCATTGCCGGTGGATACTAATGTGGAAAGAAAAGGTATTAAAATGGCTTCCAGATGTGAATGTTGCTTTGTAGAAGAGGAATCAATGAATCATCTACTTTCAAGTGGTAGAATTGCTGCAGAAGTCTGGAGGGAATTAGGAGACCTGAAACATAAAAGTAAAAAAAAGGATGGAATAATTGATAAAATTAAGAAATGGGAGAATGAAAACTCTAGTAGTCATATCAAAAATTGGCTTACTCAGAATCTACCTCATATAGTAATATGGTACCTATGGAAGGCTCGTAATAAGAGTAAATTCGAAGGCATAAGAATGAATTCAAATAAAATCATAAAAGATATAAGTAAAGAAATCAGAAATATATCTAGTATAAACCCTATAAAAGTTGATAGTTTATGTTTAAATAAGGCAGTTGGGATGACCTGGGGCCTCACCATCACTAATACAAAGCAGGGATGGGTAAAGAGCATAAGTTGGAATAGGCCCCCTGAAGGTAAAATATCACTAAACACAGATGGTAGCTTCAATAGGGATATTGGTATAGCAGGTGGGGGGGGGGGGGGGGGTAATAAGGGACTCAAACAGGATTGTTATAAAAGCATTTACATCGGCTACCACTCGGAGATCAAAGCATTGAATATAGGATTAAATGTCTGTAAAAAGTTAGATTTAGTAAGTAGAAAAATAACTCTCTGAAGGTTTGAACTTGAAATGATAATAATTTTGAACCTCATTAAAGAGCTTAATGCATCAATTTTACATACATATAGAGAAGCCAATACTTTGGCGGATAGCCTTGCAAGATCAGGTTCGATAAGAGGAGAAAATTTATTCGATGAGGTTTCGATGCCAGAAAAATTAAAAGGAATAGCGAGATTAGATAGGATGGCCTTTCCTTATCTAAGAGTTAGGAAGGGTAGTATTAGCATAAAGAATAAAATATGAAAATTATAAGATTATAAGTTGTTAATGGTTATGGTGTTGTGGTAGCCTCTGTGCAGGGGAATTTCTATCTCTGGAGGTAAACAGGTATGAACATTATGGAGGCGAAAGGAATAGGGTAAGGTAAGATATTGGGATGTTGGTATATTTTTACTATTATTTCTCTTTTCTTAGCAGCGAAGTACCTTGTAGAAAGTTCCAGAAAATCCAGCAGCTGCTGAATTGTTGGTATCTTTGATCATGTACTATTTTGTTATTATTGGTGTACGGTCTGTTTTAATGTTTAGGTTAAGTGGCTATGTGTGAATGTTGCGAAAAGTCATGTGTTAATTTACTGTATTTTATAGATTATTAGGCCTTGTAAGTGTCTAGAATAGGAGACTGGTCCGGCAGCTGTCTAAAGCTGGAAGAATCAGCTCATGAGTGCCTAAAGGGGCACCGATGCAAGCGTAAATGGAGATAAGATAAAGTGCAGAAGTAATCATTTGGAGTAATTCTATAGCTTTATTAAGCTCGATCGAAAGAGGTTAAAAGAGTAAAGGATAACAACAAAGGCAGGAAGAAAGAGCAGCCATAAGGTAAACATGATGAATGAATGAGTATGTAGACGTGTTGCTTTCTTTTGCAGAAAATCAGTAATGTCAAAATAGAATAAGCATATACCGGGAATCTAAGAGGGCAGGAATTAATGGAAACCCCAGGAAGAAGTAGAAGTTCAATCGGATTCCAAAGAATATATCAAGGAATGTTAAAGCTATACACAAGAAATTTAAAGCTAACCTCAAATAAGTGTATCCATTGCAAATTATTCTCTAGGATAGAAGTTTAGCTATTTTTTAATTTTAATGTTAAGTTTGTTGATTAAGGGTCAAGATTGTAAGTGGGGAATGGGTAGATTTTAGTTTGTAAAAATGGTATTCCTCCGCCAAAAGAGATGGTTAATATTAATAAACTCCTTTAAAAAAAAGAAGAAGAAGAAAAAAAAACATTTGTGCTTTTTTCAAAAAACGCTCTCAACTTCTAGAGAGAGAAAACCTCACTTTCTAGTGAGAGAAAATCCCCACTCTTGCTCAAATCAAGCTCCTCTTAAGCTGAAAATGGAGCAAAATGACTTATTTTTTAAAAATAAGTCTTATGCCTTGATAACAAAGGAGCCCGCGCCTCCTTCACGTGCATTCGGTGAAAAAAATGGGAGTCCCGTTATTATTTTTTCATCTGAAGAGATGAAGAAGTTACAGGCGCCTTATGAACTCATGCTCGTCGGGAAGTTCTCCCTCGGCAGGCCTCGCCCAAGTGACATTATTCAATTTATCTCTTCTCTGAAGCTTACGGGTAAGGTTAAGTTGGCAGATTACGATGCAAAACATGTTTTCTTGCAATGCTTCTCGATCGAAGATTACTATCGTTTATGGCATAGAGGAGTTTGACAAATTATTGGGTATCCTATGCGAGTGCTAAATTGGACGAAGGAGTTCAGCCCAACGGTGGAGGCACCCCTTGCCCCGGTATGGTTCTCTTTGCCGAACCTCCCCATATATTTGTTTAACGCTCATTCTTTCCATGCTATCTCATCTTGTTTGGGCAAGCCACTGATCCGAGATGAGGTCACTGTGTCAATGACAAGGCCGAGCAAGGCTCGCGTCTGTGTGGAGTTCAATCTCCTCACACAACCTCCAAGCAGAATATGGATAGGTGAGGGAGAAAACGGGCAGAATGAGGGGTTTTGGCAAACTGCCATACCCGAAAACTTACCCTCTTATTGCTTAACCTGTAAAAGACTTGGGCACAAAATGGATGTGTGCAAAGTAGGAATAGAACGTATAGGAGAGATGCAGTGGCAGGAAGGTAGAAGAAGAAGGGTGGAGAAATGGATAAGGAGAGAGGAAGGGGGCCCGAAACATGGAGAATTACAAGCTTTAAAGGAGGAACAAGAGGAGAGTAGGAGGGAGAAGGGTAGTTATTTTTTAGATATGGAAGAAGGTAAAAGTATTATAGAAGCAAGCTTAGAGATAGGAAGTGGGGAAAATAAAGAAGAGGGATGGGAGGAGGTGAAAACTAGTAGGAGAAGAGGTAGAAAAAATAAAATTAGAAGGGTGTTAAAAGAAAAAATAGAAGATTATAGTTGGATAGATGAAGACCTCCTTGACTTCTCTGAAGAAGAATCAGAGGTATTTAGTTGCCCCCCGTTTGGAATATTAGAAACTAAGGATGAAAGTAGTTTAGAGAAAGTAAAAGATGATTTAGCAATGTATGAGGAGAATGGCAAAAAATTTACTAGGGATCAATCTATGGAAGCCATAAAAGAATGGCCTTGCAACTAAGTAAGCAAGAGAAATATAATGATATACTTCAATCAATAGCACCCAAGAGTGCTAGGAATATGAGAAAATATTTAGATAAAACATACGAGTCAAAATGCACAACAAGATCATAGTCTAAATTAGTTTTAAATGGATAGTTACATATATTGGAATATTAGAGGGGCTGCGAATAGCCCTTCGATAAATAGATTAAAAAGATTGATTAAAACACATAAAATTTCATTGGTTGTTATTGCAGAGCTTATGACTCAGCAAGAACAAATAGTTAAATATAGTAAAATTCTAGGGTTTAATAATTCATTTGCTAACCTAAACAATAAACTCTGGATAATGTGGCATAATTATTTAGATATTAAAAATATTAAAAGACACAGAACATATAGTGCATTTTAAAATGAATAATAATTCAGAAGACATAATATCGGTAGTTTATGTCAAAAATGATAAAAAATCTAGATTAGTCTTATGAAAGGAAATGCAAGAAATAGCGGTGAAAAACTCTCCCTGGATTATAGGAGGAGGTTTTAATGTGATTAGAAGTGCCTTGGAAAAAAAGGGAGGAAAACCCCCGAACCCAATAGCAATGTCTCAATTTAATGGGGCAATCTCTAATTCCAACTTGATGGAAATAGACTTTACAGGTTCTAATTACACTTGGTGTAATAACTGGAGAAAAAGAGGAGCAATTTGGGCCGGGCTAGATAGGGTAATGTGTAATGCTAAGTGGGTAGCCTCACACGGGACTATAGGGCTTAGACACTTAAACAGAACCTGTTCAGATCACTCTTCACTCCTCATAACAATTCATAATAATAAAAAAGGTATAGGTACTTTTAAATTTCAAAATATGTGGAAAAAACATATAAAATTTGAAAAACTAGTAAGAGAGTCATGGTCAGAACCAGCACAAGGGAAACCAATGCATGTCCTAATGACTAAGTTACATAGATTAAAAAAACATTTAAAAACTTGGAATAATAAAGTTTTTGGAAATATAAATCAGAAAATAAAACAAGCAGAAGAACAAGTGGAAAAGCTAGAAAAAGAATACGACAATAGAAATGAAGAAGCAACCAGACAAGTATTAAATAAAGCTAAAGCTGAACTGAGTTTAAAATTACACATGGAAGAGATATACTAGAAACAATGATCAAAAATTAAATGGTTAAAAGATGATGATAGAAATACTAAATTTTTTCATAATATGTGTAAAATAAAAACACAGAAAAATAAAATTAAAGGCCTAAAAAATAAAGGAACATGGATAGAAGAAGATAAGCAACTTGGAATTCTTTTTTAGGAATTCTTTAAATCCCACTTGTGTGGTCTAAGGCCTCATGAAGGAAGCCTTTTAATGCAAGAGGTTGGGACCTCCATTAAAAAAGAACAGAACCAAGCAATGGAGAAGATTCCAGAAGAAGAAGAGGTAAAAATATCAGTCTTTAATCTTGATAAAGATAGTGCAACGGGACCAGATGGCTGGAATAATTATTTTTTCCAACTCAATTGGTCCATTATTAAGAATGATCTAGTCACAACAATTGCTAGTTTCTTTGCTGGAGTAGATATTCCTAAAGCTTGGGCAAACTCGTTTATAGTACTTATTCCCAAAAAAGAAGCCCCACAGATATGTGAAGATTTCAGACCAATAAGCTTATGTAATGCGATTTATAAGATTTTGGCTAAAATAATTCAAAATAGATTAAGTAATATTTTGCCATTAATAATATCGCAAGAGCAAATAGAATTTATTAAAAATAGACTGATGATTGAAAATATAAGGTCAGCATCAGAAATGATGAAAGACATTGCAACTAAAACGAGAGGTAATAACCTAGTAATTAAGTTGGATTTATCTAAAGCATTTGATAGGGTGGAATGGGACACTCTCTGTTTCGTTTTGAGAAAGAATGGCTTTTCTGAATTATGCATTGATTTAATATATAGATGTATTTCAAGTGTTTGGGTTAGAATCATTATAAACGGAAATATAGGGAAGGAATTCAAACCAAAAAGAAGCCTAAGACATGGAGACCCGTTATCCCCCCTACTATTTGATATATATTTAGAACTACTTATTCTCAATTTAAATAAAAGAATGTTTGAAGGGAAAATATTACCTTTTAGACAACCAAATAATACTCCACGAATAGGCTGTCTGGCTTATGCTGATGATCTAATAATTTTTACAAATGCAAGTAAAAGCTCTATTACGAATTTAATGGAATTATTGCAATTATTTGAAATAGAAATAGGACAGGTGGTAAATAAAAAGAAATGCCTATTCATGCTGGCAAAAAAGGCAACAGAAAAAGTAATAAATAAAATTAAAAACATAACTTGTTTTTCACAGAATAAGGGAGCTTTAACTTACTTAGGCTGCCCAATCTATGAAGGAAGATTTAGAGAGGAATATTTAATACCACTTCTAGATAAAATGAGGAAGAAAATAGCAGGCTGGAAAGAAGATTTACTAGGCTTCGGAGGTTGGATCACATTAATCTCGCAAGTGTTACAAAGTACGCTGGTACATATTTTATCTATGATACACCCTCCGAAAAAATTCATAAATAAATTAGAAACACAAATGGCAAATTTCTTATGGGGGGAAAAAAGATGGGAAGCAAAAAATTCATTGGAAAAATTGGAGAGACATATGTTATCCGAAAGCAGAAGCAGGTCTTGGAATAATCACTTTACAGGATATGGCCACAGCCTGGGACTATAAAGGATGGTGGAGGCTGATTGAAAATGATGGTCTTTGGGCAAAATACATGAGGGCAAAATATTTAGAACAAAGTAAACAACGGCTTAAGTAGGTTTTAAATAATTGGATAGCTCTAGAAAAACAAAAGGGAATAGTAGAATCACACTCGGCATTAAAAAAGAGTGGTTGGAAATGGACCCTCACACCACAAGGTAATTTTACATTAAAATCAGTTAAGGAATTGATTAGAAAAAAGAAATCAGTTCAGCCCATATCTAAATGGATCTGGAAGGCAAACATCCCACAGAAAATGTGTTCGCTGGCATGGAAAGTAATAGCTAATGCATTGCCCGTGGATATCAATGTGAAGAAAAAGGGTATCAAATTGGTATCCAGATGTGAATGCTGCTTTGCAGAAGAAGAAACAATCGATCATCTATTCTCGGGAGGTAAAATTGCTATAGAAATATGGAATAAACTTGAAGAAGCTAAACAAATCAATTGTAGAGAGGATGGTTTAAAGGAAAAAATTAAAAAATGGGAAAATAAAACCTCTAGCAACCCTACTAGAAATTGGCTCAACAAGAATTTATCACATGTAATAATACGGTGTATTTGGAAAGCTCGAAATAGGAGTAGATTCGAATGAAAGAAAATGGATTCAAATGAAATAGTACAAGAAATAAGGCACTAAATTAGTAACATATCAAATATTAAACCTATTATATTAGATAATTTAGCCACAACCAAGAAAGAGGAGAATGAGTGGGATCTCAATATAAAAATAATCAAACAATATTGGGCAAACAGTATTAGCTGGAATAGGCCCCCTGAAGGAAAACTCTCATTAAATACAGATGGGAGTTTCAATAGGGACACAAGAATAGCGGGGAGAGGTGGAATAATAAGAGACTCGAATGGAATAGTTATAAAAGCATTTACCTCGATTAGTGTAGCAGAATCGGCTTTACAGTCTGAAATTAGGGCATTAAAAATAGGCTTAAATGTATGCAAAAAATTATAATATAAAAATATTCAAATACAGGTAGATTCAATGCTATTAGTTAATTTAGTAGCAAGAAAATTTTCTCTTTGGAAATACGAAGAGGAAATACAAATAATATTGGAACTTATAAAAGAACTGAATGCATCAATTCTGCATATATATAGAGAGGCTAACACATTGGCAGATAATCTTGATAGGATAGGCTTGGAAAAAGGAGAGATAGAATACGATATAGATACTATGCCAGAGAAATTAAAAGGCTTAGTAAGTTTAGATAAAACAGCATTTCCGTACGTAAGAGTTAGAAAGAGTAGAAATTGAATTACACTTTAAAATAGAAATTAGATTTAGTAATCTAATAGAAGCAAGAAGATAGGTCTTAAAGTAGGATAACCCTTGGGAAACATGGGATGTATATGTTTTTCTGTTTTTTCTTAGCAGCGCAGGGCTTCACTTACAAATGCAGAAAATTCAGAATGGAGTCTAAGGGTGGAAAAATTTGTTGTTTATATAGGCATAGGACTGTTTTCTGCTCCTTTATGTTTCATTTTATGAAAGTATGTTATTGGTGAATGGAGTCTATATTCAGGTCATGTGTTATTTTATACGTTCATTAGAGTATTAGGATGTGGGTGTATAGAATAGGATATGCTGTATTCTAAGCTGGAAATTCTAGAAAAAGCTCAGCTAGGCTCAAAGATCCTTAAAGATCAATCCATCATCTCAATGTGCTCAAAAGGATTAGAATTACAAAAGGCTGAAACAGATAAAGTGGAGCAATTAGATATTGGAAATCAGCAGCAAAATACAGGTATATATGAGGAAAATTCTATGTTGGAATGTATCTTTGGTTGCAGATATTAGAGAGGAATATAAAGCTAAACAAGGAGGAGCAGATAATAGATATCTAACCTTCTAAAACTAGGAGTTAGAGAACATAAAGAACTTCAAAGAGGCAATGTGGGGCAAATGCAAAATACATGTCCGTATGGAGATGAGCAATTACATAAAAGCAACTTCAAGATTGTAACATAGGGACGCTGGCGCAATAAGTGCCCTCATATAAAGATTTCATAGATCCTAATTTATTTTCTATTTTCAAGTTAGCTATGAATTGGATAATGATGTAAGAGGGTTAAAGGGTAGTTTCTAGTTTGTAAAAATGGTATTCCTCCGCCAAAAGAGAGGGTAATTAATAAATAAACACTTTAAAAGAAGAAGAAGAAGAAGAAGAGGGAGAAGGAATGATTTTTGAGTTCTCTCAAGTTTTTCTCTCAAGTTATAGAGAGAGAAACACGATTTTTAGAGAGAGAAACATCAAAATCCAGTGAAGAACAAGGCAATTTCAAGCATCAAATGGAGCATTTAGATTATTTAACGAAGAAGAAGTCGTTTTCCCAACAATTCAATAAGACCGCGCATCACTATTTGCAAGCTTCGGATATTCACGGGAAAAAAAATGGAGAACCCTCGATAGAGTTCTCCTCGACAGATATTGATATGCTATCGGAAGCCCACAAATTCACACTGGTGGGCAAATTTTCACATGGCCGTCCGCGCGTTGAAGATATTCGAGCTTTCTATGCATCATTGAAGCTTAAATGTCTAACAAAAATAGGCGTTCTCGACGCCAAGCACATTCTTCTGCAACTATCCAGTGAGGAAGATTTCCACAGGGTCTGGTTGAAAGGTATATGGTACATTATGGGCTACCCCATGCGAGCTTTCAGGTGGATGTCATCCTTCTCAACCAAGCTAGAATCGCCATTAACACCGGTTTGGTTCCTTCTCCCTATGCTGCCCATACATCTCTTTGATAAATTCTCCCTCTACCATATTGCACATGCAGTGGGCACCCCTCTCCTTCTCGATGGTGATACTGCCACATTGTCTCACCCGAGTGTTGCTCGAGTATGCATAGAGGTTAACTTACTGCATCCTATCCCACACCGCATATGGATTGGAACCAAAGAGGGAGAAGGTTTCTGGCAAGAAATAACTCCCGAAAACCTTTCATATTAGTGTTCTTACTGCAGTAAACTTGGCCATAGTCGTGACCAATGTTTAGTTAAAAAGAAGCACTTAGAAGACAAACAATGGCTTGGCTCTAGAACAACCGCAAGGAGGGGAAGAGAGGAATACAGAATAAAGCCCCCCCAAATTTTAGAACAGAAACTAGGGGCAGTAGAAACTGGATTAGAAATCGTAGAATATGTGCCTCCTAGAGAAAAAGAGAGAAAGGAGATAGATAGTTTGGAATTCAATAAAACTCATGAACTTATGCAAAAAATTGCAGAAATTAATAAAAGAGTTAGGAGTGGAAGATTTGAAAAAAAGAAAGTCGTGAGAAAGAGATGGGCAACGGAAATAGTTAATAGCTCGGAAGATGAGCTAGAGGTTAGAAGTGGGATCAACCTAGACAAAAAAGAGGAAGAACCAAAGCCTTTTAAAACCTCTAAAGATGATATAGATATTGAAAGATCCTATAATAAAATGGGAAATAGAGAATGGGCCATGGAAGAAATAAAAATCATGGCCGTTCAGCTAGGTAGGAAGTGGAGAGAGGAGAAAATAGAAGATACGAGTGCTATAAAAAGAACTAGAAACACGAAAAAAATACATAAATAAAACTTATGATTCTAAGTGCATCACTAGAGCTAGGGCTAAGTCTAATTCCAATGTTTAGATTTCTCTTCTGGAATGCAAGGGGCGTCGAAAACGCCCCTACTATAAAAAGAATTAAAAAATTAATACAAATCCATAAAACTCCACTTATAATATTAGTTGAACCTATAATAAGTAAGGACCATATAGAACACTATAAAAATATCTTAGGATTTGATGAGGCATTTTCCAACAAAAATAACAAAATTTGTCTATTTTGGAAAAACATATTTAACATAAACATTTTAGAAGACTCAGATCAAATGATCAACTTTAGCTTAGATCCCGCCCGAGATGAAATAATTTCGGCAGTCTATGCTAAATACACTAAAGAAGGTAGAAGGTCCCTCTGGGACGACATACTAAAAATAGCCAATTTAAACATACCCTGGATAATAGGAGGTGACTTTAACATAATAAGGAAAGTTTGTGAAAAAACAGGGGGAAATCCTCCTAACAAAAAAGCTATCTCTCATTTTAACAAGACTATTTCAGAGGCCAGTCTGATGGAAGCAAACTTCCTAGGCTCTCATTACACCTGGTGCAATAACCAGAAAGATAAAAGGACCATATGGGCAAGATTAGACAGAGTATTATATAATGTAAAATGGCTAGAGTCATATGGATCCACGTCAGTGAAACATCTAAATAGATCCTGTTCAGATCACAATCCTCTAATCATATCGGTAGAAAAGTCTAGACCCATAAATAACTCTTTTAAATTCCAGAATGCATGGTGCTTGCATCACACATTTATTAATATGGTTAAAAATTCATGGTCAAAGGAATCTTCAGGTAATCCGGGTCAAATCTGGAATATGAAGCTAAATAGACTAAAAAAATACTTAAGAACATGGAATAAAGATATCTTTTGCAATATTAATAATAACATCATTGTAGCAGAACATGAAGTTGAAAAAAGGGAACTAGACGATTATTTACTTCAAAATAAAGACAGTAGAAATGAGTTAAATAGACCACAAGCCGAATTAAAACTAAAGCTTCACATGGAGGAAGTCTTCTGGAAACAAAAAGCCAAAATAAAATGGCTGAAAGAAGGAAACAAAAACACTAAGTTCTTTCAGAAATCAGCCAAACTTAAAATACAAAAGCATAGAATAAAAAGCATAAAAAACAATCTAAATAAATGGTTAGACAGAGATATAGATATTAAAAATCACTTTGATGATCATTTCGAAAGATTATTTAGAGGAGATATAATCATGCGTGAAAATTATCTTCTACATAACATTGAACAAAAAATCACTAGTGCAGAAAATGATATACTCACAAGATTTCCGAATGAAGAAGAACTAAAGACTACGGTTTTCAGTCTGGGCAAAAATAGCGCTCCGGGCTCGGATGGGTGGAATAATGAATTTTACCAAAATTACTGGCCTATTATAAAAAATGAGCTCTTAAATGTCATAATCTGGATTTTTTGTGGAGCTGAGATAGGTAAGAAATGGAGCAGCACGTATATCACTCTCATTCCAAAAATGGAAAATCCTCAAATGGCAGAGGATTTTAGACCTATTGGCCTATGCAACTCCATCTACAAAATTTTGACTAAGCTGCTCCAAAGTAGATTAGCTGGAGTCCTACCAAAAATTATATCTAAAGAACAGTCAGGATTCATGAAAAACAGGCTAATAATGGAAAATATCTGTCTAGCTAAAGAAATGATTAAAGAAATAGGTACTAAAACTAGAGGGCATAATGTCATGATAAAGTTAGACCTATCTAAAGCCTTCGAAGAGTAGAATGAAATATCTTATGCTTTATCATGAGAAATATGGGCTTCTCAGAAACCTGGATTGATCTGATATATAGATGTATATCAAGCTCATGGATCAAAATTCTTCTCAATGGAGATCTAGGAAAAGACATTAAGCCACTAAGAGGTTTAAGACATGGAGATCCCCTCTCTCCCTCTCTCTTTAACATTTACATAGAACTATTAATTATTAACATTAAAGTTAAGATGCACTCTAACATAATAGGACATTTTAGACAGCCGAAAGATACCCCTTCAGTGAGATGTCTGGCGTATGCGGATGATGTGATAATCTTCACAAACGGTAGTGCCAAGTCCCTACATAATCTAATGGACTTATTAAAAACATTAGAAAATGAAACAGGGCAGAAAATAAATAACAATAAATGTCAATTCATGACTACCAAGAATGCCACACCAAGCTTAAATCTCAAAATTAACAGAATAACAGGTTTTTCTCATAAAAAAGGCACTATGCAATATCTTGGCTGCCAGCTTTATGAAGGAAAATTAAAACCAGAGTATTTAGAATTCTTAAATGTTAAAATCAAAAATAAAATTGCAGGTTGGAAAGTAGAATCACTTAACATGAGCGGTAGGATTACTTTAATTACCCATGTGCTTCAAAGTGTAACCATACAAAATATGATGGTTACTTATCTTCCAGAGGCAGTTAAAAAAGTATCGAGAAAGAATTGGCCCATTTTCTGTGGGGAGCTAGCAATGGCAAAAGAAAGCTTCACTGGAAAAAGTGGAAAGATTTATGCTACCCTAAACAGGAAGCAGGGCTGGGTTTTGTTGAGTTAAATGACCTTGCCAAATCCTGGGCGTGTAAAAGATGGTGGAGACTCAAGGAAAATAACAGCCTTTGGGCTGAGTTTATGAGATCTAAATATTGCATAGAGGAAGACACAATCAAAGATAGAAGAAAGAACAAAGCCTCACAAGTCTGGCTACAAATGCTCAATCAAAGAGAAATAGTTGACAAATACTCCAAATTCTCCAAAAATGGTTTGAAATGGATTTTGAGTGCAGATGGTTCTTTCTCTCTCAAATCCATTAAAGAAATAGTGAGAAACAGGAAGGTTGTGCAACATTTATTTAAATGGGTCTGGAATAATGATATTAGTCAAAAAATTAAAACTAATACATGGAAAGTTCTCTCAAATATTGTTCCGATAGATGAAAACATAAAAAGGAAAGGTATACGACTCCCCTCTAGGTGCGAATGCTGTTTCCATGCCACAGAAACATTAGATCACTTGTTCTCTCAAGGAAATATTGCATCGGTAATATGGAAAAGATTAGAAACTGAAATGGGTATTAAGCATAAATGTTCTTCTCTTAAAG
>JAREIK010000215.1:2936669-2986864 GCA_029783825.1 Sapria himalayana
GAAGAAGAAGACGAAGAAGAAGATGATGATGAAGATGAAGAAGAAGACGAAGAAGAATAAAAGAAGAAGAAGAAGAAGAAGAAGAAGAAGACGAAGAAGAATAAAAAGAAGAAGAAGAAGAAGAAGAAGAAGAAGAAGACGAAGAAGAAGAAGAAGAAGACGTAGAAGAAGAAGACTAAGATGAAGAAGAAGAAGACGAAGACGAATAAGATGATGATGATGACGAAGAAGAAGAAGAAGAAAAAGATGAAGAAGAAGAAGAAGAAGAAGAAGCTGACGAAGAAGAAGGAGAAGAAGACGAAGAAAAAGAAGAAGAAGAAAAAGATGACAAAGGAGATGAAGAAGTAGTCGAAGAAGAAGACGAAAAAAAAGACGAACTAAAAGATGATGAAGAAGAAGAAGAAGACGAAGACGAACACGAAGACGAAGACGAAGATGAAGACAAAGATGAAGACAAAGACGAAGATGAAGATGAAGACGAAGATGAAGACGTAGACAAATACGAAGAGGAAAACGAAGAAGAAGATGATGAAGAAGAAGAAGAAGAAGATGATGATGATGAAGATGAAGAAGAAGAAGAATAAGACAAAGAAGAAGAAGAAGAAGAAGTAGAAGATGAAAAAGAAGAAGAAGAAGAAAATGAAGAAGATGAAGAAGATGAAAAAGAAGAAGAAGACGAAATAGAAGACGAAAAAGAAGACGAAGAAAATATGAAGAAGACGAAGAAGAAGAATAAGAATAAGAATATGATCATTAAGAAGACGAAGAAGAAGAAGAAGACCAAGAAGACGAAAAAGAAGAAGAAGGATAAAAAAATGCAGTTTTTTTCTCTTTAAATGCTCTCAACTTTCTAGAGAGAGAAACAAATTTTCTAGATAGAGAAACTACAATTTTGGTGGAAGAAGAAGCAAATTTTAAGATGATTTTAATGGAATTGGATTACTTAGTTAATAAGAAATCTTTTTTGATTTTATTAGAAAGATCACGCCCCCAATTGCGAACTCCTCGCAAAATCACGCAAAAAATATCAAGGAACCCTCGATATTCTTCTCGGCCGAGGAAGTTCACAAGCTCTCTACAACTCATCACACACTCTCGTGGGGAAATTCTCGCATGGAAGGCCCAGTATTGATGATGTCAGGGCATTCTTCGAATCATTGAAACTCAGAATATTGATTAAAATCTGGCTGATTGATGAGAAACATGTGTTACTGCAACTTCATTCCGAGGAGGATTTCCACCGTTTATGGCTGAAAGGAGTTTGGTACATCATGGGTTACCCCAGGAGAACCTTCAAATGGACTCCAGAATTCAACACAAAGGAGGAATCGTCGTTGGCTTCGGTATGGATTCTATTACCTATGCTCCCGATTCACTACTTTGATAAAATGACATTATATCGTATTGCGTGTGTTTTGGGCTCTCCTCTTCTTCTTGATGGTGCTACGGTACACTCTCTAGACCGAGTGTAGCAAGAATTTGTGTAGAGGTGGATTTACAGAAAACTCTCCCTCACCGTATTTGGATTGGAAACACAGACGAAGGTGGTTTTTGGCAAGCTGTTGTTCCATAATACCTCCCTCCATTTTGTGCATGTTGCAAAAAGATGGGGCATGCTTTGGAGGTATGTTTGGTTAATAAAAAAAGAATTGAAAACAAACAGAAACTAGAAGAGAAGAAAAGAGCAATCGAAAGTAAAGGAGAAATGGTTAGATATCAAAAAAAACTTCAACCTACTGCCCAAACAGAAATACAGAATGATGAAGTTGAAGAATTAAAATTAATTGAATATAACATGCTGAATAATGAGGATGCAAGAACAGAATCCACAGAAAATGCTAAAAGGAAAGAAATGATGAAAAAAAATCTCAGAACTAAATAGGAGAACCAGAAATCAAATGAAAAATAAGAAACAAAAAAATAAAAGTTGGGCAGTGCTTGTGGAAGAGGATTCAGATGATGAATCAGAAATAAAAAGCTTGACTTCCCTCTATACGGATGGGGAAGACAATGAGCAGAAAAATAGAATCAATAATGATGATATTAATATAGAAAAACTTATGCTTAAACAAAAAATGGGAAATAGAGATTGGGCAATTGAAGAACTAAAAATAATGGCCATTCAATTGGGTAGGGAATGGAAAGAGGAGAAAGGAGAAGATCTAAGCTCACTAAGAAAGCCTAGAAACATTAAAAAACATTTGAGTAAGATATACGAAACTAAATGCACCACTAGAGTACAAGCTAAATCCATAAGGAATGTATAATTACATCTATTGGAATATTAGGAGAATGGCAAATCCCCCCTCAATAATTAGAATAAAAAAACTAATATATATGCATAAAATTAATCTTATTTTGATAGCTGAACCTATGGTGGATAGAGTCCAGCTAAACTATTATAAAGAATTGTTAGGATTTGAAAATGGCTATGCTAATAATAATGGAAAAATCTGGATTTTATGGAAAGATAATTTACATATAAAAATATTAAAAGAAACTAATCAACTAATAAACTTTAGTCTAAGTCAAGATGAAAATAAAATAATAACAATAGTTTATGCAAAAAATAAAAGAGAAGAGAGAAAAGAATTATGGGAGGAAATGAAAAAAATTTTGATGGAAAAAAA
The DNA here is from genome assembly GCA_029783825.1 of Sapria himalayana. Classification (NCBI taxonomy): domain Eukaryota; kingdom Viridiplantae; phylum Streptophyta; class Magnoliopsida; order Malpighiales; family Rafflesiaceae; genus Sapria; species Sapria himalayana. The sequence continues at coordinate 2,939,300 of JAREIK010000215.1, forward strand.
GCATTGGATCATCGGTGGAGATTTTAATATAGTTAAAAGCCTTAAAGAAAAGAAGGGTGGTAGGAAACCAATTAAGGGAGGAATAACTCACTTTAATGATATAATAAATAAAACAAACTTAATAGAAGCTAAATTTTTAGGCTCACCGTTTACATGGTGTAATAACTGGAGGAAAAAGAGCACAATATGGGCGAGATTAGATAGGGTCTTATTTAATTTTAAATGGCTAGATCAAATTGGCTCTACAGAGGTGAAATACTTAAACAGAACCTGCTCTATCACAGCCCATTATTAATTACTATTAAAAAATCAACACATACAGGAGGCTCTTTTAGATTCCAGAATTTTTGGTGTTTACACCATAATTTTTTAAAGATGGTGAAACAGTCCTGGAACAAAGAGACATTAGGAAATCGTATTCCAGTTTTAAATAACAAGTTGAGTAGATTAAAAGTTGAATTAAAAAGTGGAATAAGGATACTTTTGGGAATATAATTAAAAATATAAAAGATGCAGAGGAACTGGTACTAAAAAGAGAAATAGAATTTGAAAAAATTCAAAATATAGATAATAGAAGTGCTCTTAGCAAGGCACAAGCAGAATTAAATCTAAAAATATTAATGGAAGAAGCTTTTTGGAAATAAAAATCTAAAATTAAATGACTTAAAGAAGGTGATAAAAACACAAAGTTTTTTCAAAAAGTAGCTAAGTTAAAATATCAGAAACATAGAATTAGAGGTATTAAATATAATAAGGAAAAATGGCTTGAAAAAGATTCAGATATTCAAAACTATTTTTCAAAGTTTTTTGAAAATAATTTAGGTGGAATAAGAGAACTAAAAGGAAATTCACTTTTAAAAAACATAGAAAATAAAATAACCATAAAAGATAATAACATGTTAATTAAACCCCCAGAAGAAGAAGAAATTAAAATAGTGATTTATAGTATGAACAAAGATAGGGCAGCGGGACCGAATAGTTGGAACAACTGCTTTTTCCAAGTATGTTGGGATATAATAAAGAAGGATATAGAAAAAGCTGTTAATAGTATACTTTGTGGGGCTGAATTTGGAAAGAAAGGGGGAAGCTTTCACATTATTCTCATACCTAAAATAGAGAATCCATAGAAAGGTGAAGATTTTAGACCAATAAGCCTATGTAACACAATTTACAAAATTATATCTAAAATTTTACAAAATAGATTAGTTTCGATTTTATCTAAAATTATTTCTGAAGAACAAACGAATTTTATGAAAAATAGATTAATAATGGAAAATATCTGCTTGGCTAAAGAAATGAGTAGAGAAATAGGATCCAAAAGATGAGGGCAAAATGTTATTATAAATTTGGATCTATCCAAGGCTTTTGATAGAGTATAATGGAGCATTCTTTGTTCTATCATGAGAAAGATGGGTTTCTCTGAAACATTGATAGATTTAATTTATAGATGTATTTCTAATACATGGGCTAGAATTATCATAAATGGGAAGGAAGGAGAAGAAATAAAACCAGTTAGAGGTTTAAGACATGGCGATCCACTTTCGCAATCATTATTTAACATTTATCTGGAACTTTTAATAGTTAACCTTAAAGATAAAATGCTGAATGGTATGATAGGCACATTTAGATAGCCGAAGAACACTCCATTAGTGAGTTTCCTTGCATATGCATATGATGTGATTATATTTACTAGTGGTAGTAGCAAATCATTACATAATCTGATGAATTTATTGAAACGCATGGAGGAAGAAACAAGTCAAAAATTAAACAAAAGAAATGCCAATACATGATATCATATAAGGCTCCAATTGCATTAGCTCATAAAATCAAAAATATTTCAGGTTTCTCCCATAACAAAGGAGAAATGATCTATTTGGGATGCCCGATATATGAAGGTAAATTTAAGTTAGAATATTTAGAATTTTTATTAAATAAATTTAAAAAGAAAATCTTGGGATGGAAGGAGGAATGTTTAAGTATGGGGTGTATAATTACTCTAATAAAACATGTTTTGGAAAGTCTTCTAATGCATAATATTATGATAATTCAACCTTCAGCTTCTATTATTAAAAAATTGAAAAAGAATTAGTTAACTTTTTATGGGAGAAAAAAGAGGGAAAATATAAACTACACTGGAAAAAATGGAGAGATTTATGCTAACCAGTTCAAGAAGCTGGATTGGGTTTTGTTAACCTTATTGATTTAGCAAAAGCAAGAGCAAGCAAGAGATGGTGGAGGTTGAAAGAAAATAATAGTCTATGGTCTAAATTTATGAGGGGAAAATATTGTATTAAGGATGATATCAATAAAGTAAAGAATAAAAGTAAGTGGTCACATATATGGAAACAAATGCTTAAACAAAAAGATTTAGTTGATAGTTTCTCTACACTCACTAAAAAAGGATGGAAATGGACTTTAAGCTCGGATGAAGCATTTTCACTAAAAACAGTAAAAAATGAATTAAGAAAAAAGCTAAAAGAACATACATTATTTAAATGGGAATGGAATAATGATAATCCACAAAAAATTAAAACTTTTATGTGGAAAGTTTTATCTAATATTATCCCAATTGACAATAATTTAAAGAAGAAAGGAATTAAGCTGGTATCTTGATGCGAGTGTTGCTTAAATGAATTTGAAACATTGGACCATCTCCTTTCACACGGGAGAGTGGCAGCAGAGATATGGAAGAGACTAGGCTTAGAAATGAATTTAAAATATGAACATCTAAATTTAAAATGTAGGCTTCAGAAATGGATTAATCTAAAAGTTTCTAGCCCGGTGCAGAAATGGATTAAAATCAATGTGTCACTAATAGTTATCTGGTGCATTTGGAAGGCTAGAAATAAAAGTAGATTTGAAGGCTATAATATGATAATAGAAGATATCTGGAAAGATATCAAAGAATAAACAAGAAAATTTTCAGAATCGAGCCCTATACAAATTCAAGCAGAGGGATAAAGAAACCTTAACTTTTTGGAATCTAAAAGAAAAACAGCCTAAACTATTTAAAATAATAAGTATAAAATGGGAAAAATGATTACAAGGTAGGATATCTTTAAACATAGATGGTAGTTTCGATAGAGATATGGGCGAAGCAGGGGGAGGAGGAGTGATTAGAGACTTGAAAGGAGGGCTAATATTAGCCTTCAGTAGAAAGATGCAAGCATCCTCGGCTCTTCATGCTGAGATATTAGCTTTAAGAGAGGGAATTAAGTTATGTAGAAACTTAGAAAGTAAAAATATAGATATTCTAATAGATTCAAAAATTGTTGTGAATTTAATTACAAAGCAGACAAAGATGTGGAGATATGAAGATGACATAGAAGATATTCTACATGATATGAACTCTCTAAACTTTTCTATAAAGCACATTTTCAGAGAAGCGAATGCATTAGCGGATATATTAGCTAAAGAGGGAAGAAAGAAAGGTAATCAAAAATATAATGAAGAGAGTTTTCCAAAAAAATTTACTGGAATTTTAAAACTTGATAGTAAGGACTTTCCTTATATTAGGAAGACTAAAAATATTACTTATTAGCTTATAAGTATAACTTGCCGATCAAATAGGCAAATAAGATTGCATAATGGATCACCCTGGTCCTCAGGGGTGATTGATATAAGTGGGTAAGACAATCACAAAAGGGATAAGGTAAGTGGCTTTCACATGCGTGGTTTTTTTTTTGTTTTTTTTTTCTGCAGGTAGAAATGAAAGAAGCAACCGAAACTAAGTTGAAATAAAATTAGGGGGTTAGTTCGGGAAAATGTAATGGATGTATAGATAAGTAGTCTTTTCTGCAGGTATACTCAATATCGAATCTAAATAAGGCAACCTCTAGTCCTTTAGCTCGGTGGATGAAGCTACATGGAAGGCTAGATGTCTGTTTAAATGTTATTGCTAGAAGTTTGTATTATATTGAGTCTGGTTGCTGGAAGTCTGTGTTATATTTTGCTGGAAGTCTGTGTTTGTTTAAGTGTGTGTTGGTGGAAGTCTATTTCTGGAAGTTTTTTTGTTGGAAGTCTGCAATATACATGTGTCAAGGTGTAGCCTGTAAAAGTTAAAGAAGATAGGAGATGAATAAAGAGCAAAAAGATGGAAGAAGGCAAAGCATTCCAAACAACTTGAACATCAATGGATTGGTTCCGGAATTATCAAGCCAATAGAGTTAATTTAGTTTGTACATAGAAGGGCGAAGAAAGGGTTCATTTACGTGTATGATACACTTGATCTTGTGCAGGGTAGAAAACTTGCAAGTGAAGGGCCAATTTGGATATATTTAGCAGCAACCAACAATAAACACTTGGGAGGACAACTCCTAGAAGTACTCAAAGACCTTTGCTAGAGAAAAGGCGTCCTTGACTAAAGAAGGCACGAGATGACTCAAGACTCGAGCTCGCTGGAAAATGCCGTAGGGTGAGTCAAAGATGTAGATTTAAAAGATACAAGATACTAGAGAAGCACAGAAACATAGAAAGAAGCAAGAGAAGGAGGAGGAGGTAGAGAGGAGGAGGAAGAAAAAAAAAGAAGAAGAAGAAGAAGAGGAGGAGGAGGAAGAAGAAGAGGAGGAGGAGGAGGAGGAGGAAGAAGAAGAAGAAGAAGAAGAAGAAGAAGAAGAAGAACATGGTAGAAAAACTAAAACCAGAATAGTTTTAAAAGAGAAACTTGAGAATTATAACTGGATAAATGATAATCTTCTGGATTTTCCAGAAGATGAATCAATTATCTTCAGCTCTCCCTCAATAAATAAGGATGAAGAATCACAAGAGGAGAATCTCGAAAAAGCTAAGGATGACTTATCAATATACAACGAAGATTGGGAAAAGCTTTCGAGAAATCAAGCTATGGAGGCCATTAAACGAATGGCTATGGAACTATGGAAACAAGTTAAATATAATGAGATAAGGCAAGAAATATTTAATACTCCTAAAACCCTAAGGAATATGAAGAAATATGCTAATATGGTCTATGATTCGAAGTGCACAACTAGAACTCAAGCTAAACTAGGTTTTAATGGATAGATGTCTATACTGGAATATTAGGGGGGTCGCTAATAACCCCACGATAAACAGGTTAAAACAATTAATTAAAATATTTATGATATCCTTAGTTGTTATTGCTGAACCAATGGTACAGCAAGATCAATTAACTAAATATGGTGAAACTTTAGGGTTTAAAAATAAGCATGCGAATCTAAATAGTAAGCTCTGGATCATGTGGCATAATAAGCTGGAAATTGAAATATTAAAAGATACAGAACAAATAGTTCATTTTAAATTAAACAAGCATACAGATCAAATAATCTCGGTAGTTTATGCTAAAAATGATAAAAAATCTAGGTTAACTTTATGGGAGGAAATGAAAGACATTGCAAAAAGAGACTCTCCTTGGATTATAGGAGGAGATTTCAATGTAGTTAGAAGTCCTTGTGAGAAGAAAGGAGGAAAATTACCAGACACGATAGCTATGTCTCAATTTAATGATACAATAGCTTCTACCAATTTAATGGATATAGATTTCATAGGTTCAAGATACACCTGGTGTAATAACTGGCGGAAGAGAGGAGTAATCTGGGCAAGGCTAGACAGGGTCATGTGTAATTCTAAATGGGTAACCTCTCAAGGAATTACCGGGCTGAGACACTTAAACAGAACCTGTTCTGATCATAGCCCACTGCTAATTACAATACATAAAAGACAGATAGTCGCACCTAATTTTAAATTCCAAAACATGTGGGTTAGGCACGCAAGTTTCGAAGGAATTGTGAAAGAGTCCTGGCTAGAACCAGCTCTGGGAAAACCAATGCAAGCCCTTGTGGTCAAGCTCTTAAGATTAAAAAAAAGTTTAAAAATATGGAATAAAGAGGTCTTTGGTAATATTAATCAAGAAATTAAAAAAGCAGAGGAAGAGGTAGCTAAGTTGGAACAGGATTTTGATAGCACAAATAATAAAAATACTTGGCAAGAACTAAGTAAAGCTAAAGGAGAGTTGAGATTGAAACTACACATGGAAAAAATTTATTGGAAGCAGCGTTCAAAAAATTAAATGGTTAAAAGACGGAGAAAGAAACACTAAATTCTTTCATAATATGTGTAAAATCAAATCTCAAAAAAACAAAATTAAAGGTATAAAAAATGAAGAGGGAATATGGGTGGAAGAATAAAAGCAAATAGGTACTCTCTTTGAAGAATTTTTTAAAAAGCAATTATGCAGTCAGTCACAGCGAGTGGGAAACTCACTAATGACAGAGATCAGTGCAATCATCACGGAAAAACAAAATCAAATTATGGAAATGATTCCAAAAGAACTTGAGGTTAAAGAGGCGGTATCCAGCCTAGAAAAAGATAGTGCAGCAGGGCCAGATGGTTGGAATAACTTTTTCTTCCAATCAAACTGGCATATTGTTAAAGATGAGCTAGTCCCTGCAATTGCTAGCTTCTTTATAGGGGAGGAAATACCGAAATCTTGGGCAAAATCACATATAGTATTAATCCCTAAAAAAGAAATGCCACAGAAATGCGAGGATTTTAGACCTATAAGTCTATGTAATTCTATTTACAAGATATTAGCGAAAATTCTACAGAATAGATTAAGCTCCATATTACCTTCTATAATATCTCAGGAGAAAACGGGGTTTGTTAAAAATAGATTAATGATAGAAAATATTAGATTGGCATCTGAAATGATGAAAGAGATAACAAGTAAAACTAGAGGAGAGAATTTAGTAGTAAAACTAGACTTGTCCAAAGCATTCGATAGGGTTGAAGGGGATACTCTATGTTTTGCTATGAGAAAGTTTGGTTTTTCCGAATTAATCATAGATCTAATATATAGATGTATTTCTAGTATATGGGTAAGAATAATTGTTAACGGAAAGATAGGTGAAGAATTTAAACCAAGTAAAAGTTTAAGACAAGGAGATCCTTTGTCTCCTCTCCTTTTCGATATATATCTAGAACTATTAATTCGAAATCTGAATAAAAGAATGTCAGAAGGTAAAATAATACCTTTCAGGCAACCGAAAAATACACCTAGAATAGGATGCTTAGCTTACGCAGATGACCTTATAATATTCACGAATGCAAGTAAAAAATCAATAATGAACTTTATGGACCTCCTTCAAATATTTGAAAATGAAACTGGCCAAGTCGTAAATAAGAACAAATGTCAGTTTATGGTATCTAAAAATACTAAAGATAAAGTAGTAAACAAAATCAAGAGTATAACAGGTTTTTCAGAATTAAAGGAGCCTTAAGATATCTAGGATGCCCAATATATGAGGGAAGACTTAAAGAAAAATACCTAATTTTCCTTCAGGATAACTAAGAAAGAAAATTGCAGGTTGGAAAGAATAGCTGTTGGGTTTTGGAGGGAGATTCACATTAATTTCTCATGTACTGCAAAGTACATTGGTGCACATATTATCAGTTATACACCCTCCTAAAAATTTCACTAAAAAACTTGAATCAGAAATGACTAACTTTTATGGGGTAAAAGAGATGGGAAAAACAAATTACACTGGAAAAACTGGGAAGACATCTGTTACCCTAAAGCAGAAGCAGGTTTAGGTATAATGAACTTACAACACTTGGCCAAGGCCTAGGATTGTAAGGGCTGGTGGAGACTTAAAGAAAGTGATAATCTCTAGGCAAGATTTATGCGTGCTAAATATCTAGATCATAAACATAAGAGCCCAAAGAAAGCTTCTAATAACTGGAAAGCAATAGAAAAACAAAAGGAGTTAGTAGACACAAATTATATACTAAAACAGAGCGGTTGGAAATGGACTCTAACCCCACAAGGAAACTTCACCTTAAAGTCAGTAAAGGAATTGGTTAGGAACAAAAAACCTGCCCAGGTGATATTCAAGTGGGTTTGGCAAGATAATGTCCCTCAGAAAATGTGCTCTCTTACATGGAAGACTCTTGTTAATGCCTTACCGGTAGACACGAATGTACAAAGAAAAGGTATAAAATTGGCATCAAGATGTGAATGCTACTCTGAAGCTATGGAATCAATGGATCACTTATTCTCTAAAGGTATAATTGCAGTCTAAGTCTGGAAAGAGCTGGAAGAAGCAAATCAATTTAAGCAAAAAAGAGGTTGATTAATAGACAGACTTAAAAAATGGGGAAGTAAACCTTCAAAAAATCCCACTAGAACTTAGCTTAACCAAAAACTACCACATGTAATAATCTGGTGTTTAAGGATGAATTCAACAGAAGTAATAAAAGATATTAAAAAAGAGATAAGCAATATATCGATTATAAAACCTATTAGAATAGAAAAAGAGAAGTCAGATAAGATGGATGAGAGGACATGGGACCTTACGTTTAAAATTAAAAAACAACAATGGGCCAAAAGAATAAGCTGGAATAGCCCCCCTGTAGGAAAGCTCTCTCTTAATACAGATGGTAGCTCCAATAGAGATACCGGAATTGCAGGGGGGGAGGTGTAATAAGAGACTCAAAAGGGAGAGTAATGAACGCTTTTACTCTCTCTAGCGTAGCCTCTTCAGCTCTCGAATCAGAAATAAAAGCCTTAAAAACTGGATTAGATATATGTAAAAAATCAGAATTTAAAAACATTCAAATTCTGGTGGATTCGAAATTACTAGTAGATACAGTCATCAATAGAAGAATTCTCTGGAGGTGTGAGGAGGATTTAGAAGAAATTATAAATCTTATTATTGAATTAAAAGCTTCATTAATACACATTAATAGGGAGGCAAACACACTAGCGGGTAACCTAGCCAGAATAGGTTCGTCCAGAGGAGAAATAGAATATGATGAGAACTTCTTGCCGCTTAAATTAAAAGGAGTAGCTCGACTAGACAAATTATCCTTCCCTTATGTAAGATTAAATCATAGTAAATAGGAAGCAACTTAAAATATTGAGAAAATGAAAATATAACTGGACAGCTGACTCTGTAGGGGAATTTCTGTCTCTACAAAGTCTCGCCTTGCAAGGATCAAATAAGGGAAAGGTAAGTTGGAAATTTCTGTTTTCTTTCTTTTTTCTTTTTTCTGGGTTTGCTGGTTTTTTATTTTGCAGGATAGTCCTTTAAGGGTCATCAATTTTCTGTTTTAAAACCAGATTGTAATTCACAAGAGTCTGTATTTTGTATTGTTAAGTCATGTGTTATGGATCCTAATATATATAAAGCCATGAGTGCGGAAATAATGAGAGAGAGGAAGTCTGTTTTTTCTGCAAGAAATGTGGTAAGTTTTAAACAAAAAGAGATATGAGAGATAAGTGTCAAGGTTAGGTATTCGGGAAGGTTAAAGATGCTGATAGGAGGATTGGAAAAAGCTTCGAGAAGGAAAGATTAAAGCTTTACAAATAGAGATAAAGGGCATGGACAAATGTGGAATTAAGGGCTGGAAAAAAATACTTCAGCATGGTTCAAAGGTAAAAAGGAAAATAGGATATATCTTGTTATCTTGCAGGTAAATAATGTATACAAAGTAGATGGAGTGAGGAATCCAACCAAGAGGAAAGATGATTCATCTCCAGGAGTGCTAAGGAAATTAAAGGGTGAAGCATCCCGAGAAAGCTAAGCCCATATAGAAGTCTTTTAAAATAGTTTCTATAAAAACTAGTGGTTATTTAGTACTAGGAATATTGCCATTTTAACTAGTCTTTAGAAATGGGGCATGGATGTAAGAGGGAAAAGGGTAGAAGTAGCTTGTACAAATGGTATTCCTCCGTCAAAAGAGAGGGTTATAAATTAATAAACAAACTTAAAAAAAAAAGAAGAAGAAGAATAAGAATAAGAAGTAAAAGAAAGGAAGAAGAAGAAAAAGAAGAAAAAGTGGAAAAAGAAGGAGGAGGAGGAGGAGGAGGAGAGGAGAGGAGAAGAAGAAGAAGAATAGGAAGATGAAGAGGAAGATGAAGAAGAAGCGGAAGAAGAAAAATAATAATAAAAGGAAGAAAAAGAAGAAAAGCCAGAGGAAGAAGATAAAGAAGAAAAAGAAGAAGAAGAAGATGATGATGATGATAAAGATGATGATGATGATAAAGATGATGATGATGATAAAGATGATGATGATGATGATGATGATAAAGAATTAGAAGAAGAGGAAGAATAAGTAGTAGTTGTTGTTGTAGAGGAAGAAGAAGAAGAATAAGAATAAGAGGAAGAAAAATAAGAAGAGGAGGATGAGTGGAGGAGGAGGAGGAGGAGGAGGAGAAGAAGAAGAATAAGAAGAAGTAAAAGAAAAAGAAGAAGAAGAAGAATGATAATAATAATAGGAAGAAAAAGAAGTTGTCATAGTAGTAGTAGTTGTAGTATACATAGAAGAAAAAGTAGTAGTATAGGAAGAAGAAGAAAAAAGAAGAAGAAGAAGATGTAGAGGAAGAAGAAGAAGAAGAAGAAGAAATAGAAAAAGAAGAAGTAGTAGTAGAAAGAAGAAGAAGAAGAAGAAGAAGTAGTAGTAGTAGTAGTAGTAGTAGTAATAGTAGTAGTAGTAGTAAGTAGTAGTAGTAGTAGTAGTAGTAGTAGTAGTAGTGTAGTAGAATAAGTATTGGAAGAATAAGAAGAAAAAAAGAAGATGGAGAAGAAGATGAAGAAGAAGAGGAAGAGGAAGAAGAATATGATGATGAAGAAAAGATGAAGAAAAAGAATAAGAAGAAAAATACTTAGAAGAAGATGAATAAGAAGAAATAGAAGAAGAAGAATAAGAATAAGAAGAAAAATAAAAAGAAGAAGAGGAAGAAGAAGAAAAAAGAAGAAGAAGAAAAAGAAGTGGAAGAAGAAGAGGAAGAGGAAGAAGAAGAAGAAGAAGAAGAAGTGTAAGAAGAAAAAAAATAAGTAGAGGAAGAAGAATAAGAAGAAGAAGAAAATACAGAAAAAGAAAAAGAAGTAAAATAAGAAGTAGAGGAAGAAGAAGAAGTAGAAGAATACGATGATTACAACGACGAAGAAGAAAAAGAAGATGAAGAATAAGTTTAGAAGAAGAGTAAGAATGAGAGGACAAGGAAGAAGAAGAAGAAGAAGAAGAAGAGGAGGAGGAGGAGCAGAAAGAAAAAAATAATGAAGAAGAGGAGGAAGTAGTAGTAGTAGTAGTTGTTGTTGTCGTAGTTGAAGAAGAAGAGGAAGAAGAATATGAAGAAGAAGATAAAGAAGAAGAAGAAGAGAAGAAAAAAGAAGAATAAGAAGAAGAGTAAGTAGAAGAAGAAGTAGTAGTAGTAGAATAAGAAGAAGAAGAAAATTTAAGTGGAGGAATAAAAAAAGAAGTAGAAGAATAAGAAGAATATGTAGAGGAAGAAGAAGAAGGCTAAGAAAGAAGAGGAAGAAGATGAAAAAAATAAGAAAAAAATGAAGAAAAAAATAAAAAAGAAGAACAATAAGAGGAAGAATAAAATGAAGAAGAAGAACTAGAAGAAGAAATAGAAGAAGAGGAAGAAGAAGAGGAAGAATAAAAATAAGAAGAATAAGAGGAAGAAGAAAAAGAATACGAAGAAGAGGAAAAAGAATAAGAAGGCAAAAAAGCGGAATAAGAATTAGAATAAGAATAAGAATAGGAAGAGGAGTAAGTAGTAGTAGTAGTAGTAGCTGTAGTTTAAGAATTGGAAGAAGTGGAAGTAAAAGAAGATTAGAGGAAGAAGAATAATATAAGTAGAGGAGAGGAGGAGAATAGAAATAAACGAAGATGATGATGATATGAGGTGATGAAAATGAAAAAGATAAAGAAGAAGAAGAAAAAATGGTGATGCTTATTATTATAATTATTTATTATTATGTATAGAAGAAGAAGAATAATATATAATAGAATAATAATAAGAGAGAAGAATAAGAACAGAAGAGAGACGAAGAAGAAAAGATGATGATGATATGATGAAGAATTAGAAGAAGATGAAGAAGAAGAAGAAGAAATAGTAGTAGTAGTAGTAGTAGTAGTAGTAGTAGAAGTAGTAATAGTAGTAGTCGTAGTAGAGGAAGAATAAGAAGAAGAAGAAAAAGAAAAAGAAAAAGGAGAGGAAGAGGAAGAGGAAGAGAAGAAGAATAAAAATAAGAATTAGAAGAGAAAAAGAAGAAGAAGAAGAAGAAGAAAAGGTAGAAGATGATGTTGATGATGATGATGGAGAAGAAGAAGAAAAGAAGAAGAAGAAGAAGAAGAAGAAGAAGAGAAAGAAGAAGAACAAAAAATTTAATAAGAAGTAGAAGAAGAAGAAGAGGAAGAAGAAGAAGAATAAGAGGAAGATGATGATGATGATGATGAAGATGATTAATAATAATAATAATAATATTATTATTATTATTATGAAGTAGAGGAAGAAGAATAAGAAGAAGAATAAAAAGAAGTAAAAGAAAATAAAGAATAAGAAGAAGAAGAAGAAGAGGAAGAAGAAGAGAAAGAATAAAAAGAAAAAGATGAAGAAAAAAAGAAGAAGAAGAATAAGAATAAGAAGAAGAGGAAGAAGAAAGGAATAAGATGATGAAGAAGATGAAGAATAAGAAGAAAAGATGATGATGACGAAGAAGAAGATGAAGAAGATGATGATGAAGAAGATGATGAAGAAGAAGATGAAGAAGAAGAAGAAGATGATGATGATAATAATGAGGAATAAAAAAATAAGAATATGAAGTAAAGAAGTGGAAGAAGTAGTTTTGTAGTAGTAGAAGTGGAATATGAAGAAGTAGAAGAGGAAGAATAATAGGAAGAAAAGAAGAAGAAGAAGAAGAAGAAGAAGAAGAAGAAGAGGAGGAGGAGGAAGAAGAAGAAGAAGAAGAAAAAAAAATAGGAAGAAGAAGAAGAAGAAGAAGAAAAATAGGAAGATGAAGAAGAAGAGGAAGAAGAATAAGAAGAAATGGAAGAAGAAGAAGAAGAAGAAAAGGAAGATGAAGAGGAAGAGAGAAGAAGAAGAAAAAGAAGAAGAAGAAGAATTGAAAGAAGAAGAAGTAGTAGTAGTAGAAAAATAAGAATAAGAAAATGGAGGAGAAGGAGAAGAATAAGAATAATAAGACGAAGAAGAAGAAGAAGAAGAAGAAAAAGAAGAAGAAGAAGAAGAAGAAGAAGAAGAGAAATAATAAGAAAAAGAATAAGAGGAATAATAATAATAATAATAATAAGTAGAGGAATAAAAAGAAGACTAAGAAGAAGAGGAAGAAGAAGATCAAGAAGAAGAAGAAGAAGATAATGAAGAAGTAAAAGAAAAAGAACTAGTAAAAGAATAGAAAAAATAAAAAAAGAAGAAGAAGAGGAAAAAAAAGCGGAAGAAGAAAAAGAAAAAGAAGAAGAAGAAGAAGAAGAAGAAGCATAAGATAAAAAGAAGAAGATGAGGAGGAAGAATAATAATAAGACGAAGAAGAAGAGGAAAAAGAAAAAGAAGACGAAGAAGAAGAGGAAGAAAAAGAAGAAGAATAATAATAAGAATTAAAATAAGTGGAAGAGGAGGAAGAAGAAGAATTATAGGAAGAATAAAAGAAGAAGAATAAGAAAAGGAAGAAGAAGAAGAAGAAGAAGATGATGATGATGATGATGACGAAGAAGACGACAACGAGAAGAAGAAGAAGAGGAAGAAGAGGAAGAAGATGATGATGAATAAGGGGAGAATAAGAAGAAGAGGAAGATGTTGTTGATGATGATGAATTAGAAGAAGTGGAAGATGAAGAAGTAGTAGTAGTTGTAGTAGTAGAGGAAGAATATGACGAAGAGGAGGAAAAAGAAGAAGAAGATGATGATGATGATGATGATGACGACGAGGAAAAGGAAGAAGAAGAAGAAGAAGAAGAAGAGGAAAAGGAAGAATAAGAAGAAAAGAAGAAGAAAAGTAGTAGTAGTAGTAGTAGTAGAAGAAAATAAAAAAAATAAGAAGAAGAAGATGATGTAGAAAAAAAAGAGGAAGAGTAAGAAGAATAAGAAGAAGAGGTGGAGGAGGAGGAGGAGGAAGAAGAGGAGGAAGAAGTGGTAGAAGACTTAGAAGAAATAGTAGTAGTAGTAGTAGAAAAAGAAGAAGAGAAAGAAGAAGAAGAGGAAGATGATGATGATGATGATGATGACGAAGAAGAAGAAGAAGAAGAAGAAGACAAAGAAGAAGAAAAAGAAGGAGAAGATATAGAAGGAGGAGGAGGAGGTAAAGAAGAAGAAAATGAAGATGATGAAGATGAAGAAAAAAAAGAAAAAAAAAAGTAGTAGTAATTGTTCTAAAGAAAGAAGATGAAGAACAAGAATAATAATAATAATAATAAGACTGAGAAGAAGAATAAAAAGAAGAAGAAAAATATGATGATGATGATGATGAATAAGAGGAAGATGATGATTATGATGAAGTAAAGAAGAATAATAATAATAAGTAAAGAACAGTAAGTAGAAGAAGAATAAGAAGAAGAGGTAGTGGAAGAAGAAGAACAAGAATAAGAGGAATAAAAAGATGAGTAGAAGATTAAGAAGAAGAAAAAGAAGAAGAAGATTAGGAGGAGGAGGAAAAGAAGAAGAAGAAGAAGATTAGGAGGAGGAGGAAAAGAAGAAGAAGAAGAAGATTAGGAGGAGGAAAGAAGAAGAAGAAGAAGAAGAAAAAAAGAAAGAAGAAGAAGAACAATAAGAAAAGGAAGAAGTAGAATAAGAAGAAGAAGAAATAGTCATAGTAGTCAGACAGGAAGAGAAGGAAGAGAAGAAGATGAAGAAGGAGAAGGAGAAGAATGAGTAGAAGTAGAAGAATGAGAAGGAGGAGGAGAAGAATAAGGATAAGAAAAAGAAAGGAGAAGATGGAGTAGAAGCAAAAGAAGAAGAAGAAGAAGAAGAACAAGAACAAGAAAAAGAAGGAGAAGGAGGAGGATGACGAGGAGGAGGAGGGGGAGGAGATAAAGAGAAGAATATGATGAAGAAAGAGAAGAAGACGTAGTAGTAGAAGAAGACGAAGATGATGATGATGATGATGAAGAAATAGAAGTAGAAGGAGGAGGATAAGTAGGAGGAGGAAGAGGAGGAGGAGAATGAGAAGAAGGAGAAGAAAGAGAATAAGAAGGAGGAGGAGGAGGAGGAGGAGGAGAATAAGAAGAAGAAGAACAAGAAAAAGACGGAGAAGAATGAGAAAAAAAAGAAGAAGAAGAATAATAATAATAATAATAATAAGGAGAAAAAGAAAAAAAAGAAGAAGAATAATAAGTAGTTGTAGTAGTCTTAGTAGTCGTAGTCGTAGTAGTAGTAGTTGTTGTTGTTTTTTTTTTTATAAATTTTTGTTTATTAATTTAACCCTCTCTTTTGGCGTAGGAATACCATTTGTACAAACTAAATCTACCCTTTCCCCTCTTACACCCTTTCCTATCCTCTTTTTTCAAATAAAGAATCCAAATCTATTTTATTTTTCTATTCTTGCTTTCGAGTAAGCTGTTTTTTGAAGAACTTTGATGCTCTGTTTCTCTGGTGAAGCCTTCTTTTAATTTCTTTACTTGACTTTGGGAGCTCAGCCTTTGAATCGTTCTTGATCCCACCCATGTTTTCACACCTTGTGCTAACTTGAAAGTACTGTCAATGGCAAGTGTTCAGGCCTTTGAGAGGCTCACTAAAGCTTCCACTTTAGCTTAATATTAGAGCTTTAACAGAGTCATGTGGTATTCTGTTCCACCACGAGACATTTCAGCAGCCTTATTCTAGCCATATTCCAGCAGCTTTTTTGCCAGCCTTATTCAGCAGCTTTTTCGTTCAGCAGCTTTTTCGGCAGCCTATTTTGCATCAGTTTCAGCATCCAGCAGCCTTCATTCCCCCTCAGTCCAGCTGCTTCATTCCAGCCATACAGGTGCAGCTTTAACATCAGTACAGCAGCATATCCGCGCAGCAGCTTTCACAACCTCTTTCACACCAACCCATCAGCTTTCCCAGCAGCTTTCACTCTGACAGACTCTAACTATTTCTATATACTTTTGAAATGCTTTAAATTAACACATACTTCATAACACATCCACTTGTGTTTCAGACCACACCATATTCACACATTATAACACATCCATCCTAGCATTTAAATAACTAAAATTAATACAGACTCAGAAGATTGACACAAAAACATGAGCATTGCCGGATCCATCTACTTTCCTGACCCTGCTGCTAAGAAAAATAGCAGTACAAAAATACAAACTACAAGAAAAATACCTATTCAGATTAGTTTACTGTAGAGACAGATCCTTCGTGCTGAAACCTGTACCCCATCATAAGCATAAATAAAGCTTTAAACATACAATAAACAAAGAAATAAAGCAAATGAGGTTTAGACTGCATGTGCCAACAAATCTTGCCTCCCAATAAATGAAGCTTTGAATGAGCTGCGCTACTAAGAAAGACGAATACATCTATACCATATTCCCCAAGAGAACCCCATTTTTACCGTTAACCTTTCCTCTTCTGTTATACCTATATAATCTATTAATATTTAACTGCCTCTCACTTTCTACTCTTGCTAACTCTTACATAGGGAATTGCATTCTTGTCTAGTTCCACTAGGCCTTTTATTTTTATCGGCAAAGTAACCTCATCATATTCTGCTTCTCCTTTTTGCGAACCTAGCCTTGCAAATATATAGATTATAAATATTTGCATAACTATGTAACACACTATATAATTAAATATAACTATATTAATAACTATGTATACATATATATATATATATATATATATATATATATACATAAATGTAAATCTATATATTTGTTCATAACTTTGTATACATTTATGTATAACTACTTATAACTACTTGCATGAATATCTCTATAAATAACTATATGTTTAACTATATATACTATAGGTATAAAAACATATAACTATAAATAATTGTCTTTGACTAAATGTATACCTATAAAAACAATATACATAACAATATTTAAAAATATAATTAACATATATTTAATATACATTTTTATATATTAGTATATAAAAATGTATTTTTACTATATCTATACTAAGAAAAATATATGTATACAAATATAAAATTATATGAAAAAATATATATACCTACATGTATAAATATAACTATATGTGTAACTATATGAAATACCACATGTAACTATATTTATAATTACATGTATAACATACACCATTATGTTTAACTACATGTGTATAACTATATATAAATATTTGTATATCTATGTAACACTATATAATTAAATATAACTATAGATGTAACTATGTATACATAAATACATACATACATACATATATATATATATATATACACACACACACACACACACACACACACATACATACATACATGTTAATCTATATATTTGTTTATAACTTTGTATATATTTATGTATAACTACTTATAAATGAATATTTCTATTATAACTATATGTTTTTTATATATTACTCTATTTATAATTACATGTATAACAACATATAACATTATATTTAACTACATGTGTATAACTATATATAAATATTTGTATAACTATGTAACACTCTATATAATTAAATATAACTATATTTGTAACTTTGTATATATATATATATATATATACACATATATTTAAATCTAAATATTTGTTAATAACTTTGTATCCCTTTATGTATAATTACTTATAACTACATGTATGAATATATCTATATAAATTATATGTTTAAATATATATAACTCTATTTTTAAATTTATATACTATAGGTATAAGAACATATAACTATAAATAATTGTCTATGACTACATGCATAACTATAAAAACATTATACATAACTATATTTAAAGATATAATTAACAACATATATTTAGTATACATTTTTATATATTAGTATATAAAAATGTATTTTACTATATCTATACCTATAGATAACTATATTTATAAAAATATAAAATTATATGAAAAAATATATATACCTACATGTATAAATATAAGTATAACTATATGTGTAACTATATGTATAATCACATGTAACTATATTTATAATTACATGTATAACAACACACAACATTATGTTTAACTATATGTGCATAACTAGTTATATATATTTGTATAACTATGTAATACTCTAAATAATTAAATATAACTAAATGAGGCATGATTTATTATCCTGATAATTTTTTAGTAGCTCGTGTAGATTGAACTTGCAACCTCCAAGGAGGCTCACATTTATCTCAAGAATCACTATATCGAGCCTTTGGTTTTTGATGTGTGTGTGTGTGTGTGTGTATTATATAAATATAATATATATATATATATATATATATATATATATATATATATATATATATATATATATATATATATATATATATATATATATATATATATATATATATATATATATATATATATATATATATATATATATTGTTTTTTGTGTGTAGATATTTTAATTTTATTGAACACGTGGAATAAAGTTTAAAAAATATAGATTAATATCTAAGCTCATTTAAATTCATTGAAAAAAGCTGAGACATGAATATTAACAAACATATCAAGCACCATTGAACTTCATTGAATTTTAATTTAAACTATTTATTCATATTAAAAAATTTGTTACATTTTTAAAAAAAGTTGTAATAAATAAAATCAAATATAAATCATCAATATATATGGAATACATTTGTACATCTTCAGAATGCATCAAAACATTTTGTTTTTGTTATTCTAATTGGATTTTGAGTATTATCAAATATTATTTTCTAATAAATGAGAGTTCTTAAAATATTATCATATGCTTATTTAAATATTATTTTAAAGCATTGGAATACAATAACAATATTATTTTATCATTTTTATTTTAGTGTCTCCAATTAAAATTAAATAAAATAGAACATTTTTATTGTGACTATCCACAAGACCATTGCAGCTGCAAAGGGTGTGTTTTTATTTTGTTGTTTGTTATTTTGAAATTCTTCTTATACCTTAACTATTACCATATATTATATTTTCGATTGAAATTATATAGTAGATATTTGTGTCTGAATGATATCGTGTAAAATTAAGTTATTACCATATTTATATAAATGACCGAAGATCCTCCTCATGCACAAAGTATTAATGTGGATGTTCGTAGTAAATCATTACAAGTACTGAAATCATTAATCACCAGTATATAAGTGATGGTTAAATCTATAATTTACCATCCTTCTTATTGATTAGGTATTAATTGAGGTGCATGTAAATTTTTTTACCAAACTATCTTTTGATTATAGTTTTTCATAAATAATGTTAATGTTAATGCCTGTAATTATTTGTATGTCTAATTATTTTAAATTTGTAAGGCTAGGAATTTGTTATTGTAGCTCTCTTCATCTAGTAATAGCATGATCTATTAATCTTTACCATGCTAAAAAATTCCGTATCTATTAATGCAGATCCTTCAAATACATTGCCTCAATATTCACGATATTTAATCTTTAAATATTTATCTATAAGTAATTTTATTTAATTATTAGTATATTTTGAAGTAATTATATGTTTCATTCAAAATAATGATTGAGCATTATTCTTTACAAATAAAACATGACAAAAATGAGTTCAAATCATCAATAGATGTACAAAAGGTTTATGAATTGAATTTTGAATCAAGATTTTTTGAGTGGGCTTGAAACTTTCATCAACTTTGCGTGTAGTCAATCGAGATAGATGAATAGAGAAAAAATTAAGTATCCATCTAATAACTGCAAGTGTTAGAATATCTCTTTTCGTGATGTAAACACTATAAGATACCATTTGGCTAAATATGACTTTGTATCAAATTATTTTGTTTGGATTTATCATGGGGAAAATACAATGGATATGAACTTTGACCGAAATGTGTGTACTGAATCATTTACAAGTGGTGAAGAAGCATTAAACACATGCCATAAAATTGTCATGGAAGCTACTGGTGCTGACTTAAATATAGATTAAAAGGATGAACCACCAAATCCTGAAGCTCATAAATTTTATGAAATGCTTAAAGCTGCAGAAAATGAGTTGTGGTCTGGCTGTAAAACACATTCGCAATTATTACTTGTGGCTCGACTATAAGCATGAAGTCAGAAAATCATATGTCTGAAATTTTTTTTTGATAAGATGACAGAATTAATGAAGGAGATTGTTACGGATAATAATTTGGTCACTAATAACTCTTATAACACTAAGAAGTTATTACTAGGTATGGGTCTACCAGTAGAAAAATTGATTGTTGTTTCAATGTATATATATTATATTAGGGTATTGGTAGTAATTTTATTAGCTATAAGTTTTGTGATCATCCTCGGTTTAAAAAGGCACCTCATGTTGTAGATATACGACAAAAGATGAAAGTTGCATTTAATAAGATATATCACTTTCCTTTTTTTCCTCGATTACAGAGACTATACGCATCAAATGCTACAAAAAATGATATGAGATGGCATTCTTAGCATGAGGTTGAAGGAGAGATGCGTCATTCATCAGATTGACTTTTTTGGAAGCATTTTTATCATATACATCAAGATTTTGTAGCTGAAAGTCAAAATGTGATATTGGGTCTTTGCACTAATAGATTTTATCCATTTGGCCAATCTAGATAATATTATTCAACATGGCTAGTGAAAGTGACACCTTATAATTTGCCTCCATGGTTGTGTATGGAGCAATATATGTTATTGTCAATATTGATTCCAAGGCCAAAAAATCCAAAAGAAATGCTTAATGTTTTCTTATAGCTTCTTATAGCAGAGTTAAATCTTTTGTGGGATGTTGGCGTGAATATATATGATATCTCAAAGAAGAAAAATTTTATTATCTGGGCGGCCCTTATGTGGACGGTAAGTAACTTTCTTGTATATTCATTATTGTCTGGTTGTCGTACTGTAGAATGATTTGCATGCCCGTATTGCATGAAAAGCATTTACTCTCAAATTTAGTGGTAAATAGTTATGGTTTGATAATCATCGTAAGTTTCAACCTACGAATCATCCATTCCGCAAAAATAGAAATGTGTTTCAAAAAAATAAAATAATAATGACAGTTGCGCTAGCTGTTCGATCTAGAGATGATATCTTGATAGATATTCAGAGTTTGGGTCCGAAGAAGGTAATAGAAAAGGATGATATTAGAACTAATGAACCAATATTCAAAATATTAGGATGGAGGAAATGCAGTATTTTTTGGGACTTGCCCAATTGGAAGTCTAATTTAATTCATCATAACTTGGATGTAATACATATTGAAAAAAATATGTTTTGACAATGTTTTCATACATTGTCCGTAATGTAGACGGAAAAATAAAAGACATTTTAAAATCAAGACAAAAGTTGAATGATTACTATAGGCATCCTTAAATGAAACTGAACGAGGAAACAAAAAAAATTTCTAAAGTTTGTTTCACACTTGATAAGAAGGCAAGACATATATTGTGTGAATTGGTTAAAAATTTGAAATTTTCTGCTTGATATGTGTCAAATATTGGTAGATGTGTGGATATGAAGAATCCTAAGTTATTTGGAAAGAAATATCATGACTGTAATATATTTATGCAGAAATTAATACCAATTTCATTCAGTGAATTACTTCCCCTAAGCACTTGGAAGATCCTTACAGAACTTAGTTTATTCTTCAAACAACTAACTACAACCACAATCAAAATAAATGACATGGTGAGGCTGGAGAATAACAAACCACTTATTCTTTGTAAGCTTGAACGGATATTTCCACCAAGCTTTTTTGACTCAATTGAGCATTTACCAGTTAATTTGCCATATGAAGCAAGGATAACATGGTCAGTACAATATAGGTTGATGTATACTTTTGAAAGGTAAATACATAAAAGTAGCCGTGTTTTATTGATTCAAACATAAAGTAATATTGTAATTTAATATAACTAAAACCTAACTTTATGGTTGTATGTATCTTTGTAAGTTCGAAATAGAAACCTAACATGGAAAAAGTTGAAAGTTCAATTTGCAATGCATATTTAGTAGAAGAAGCATCATCATTTTGTTCGTATTATTTTGAGGATCATGTTAATACAATGAATAGAAATATGCCTAAAAAAGATGGTCATGTGCTAGTAGAAGATGATTCTGTGATCAAGTTATCTATCATCAACCATCCTAGAAGAACATTTGGAAAAACAAAGAAAAGATTTATGACAAATGAAAAGTACAAAGCTACCCTGAGCTATGTTTTATTTAATTGTGAGTAGGTTGCACCAAATATTGAGTATGTATACCCAAAAGGTTTGTATGATTAATCATAGTTTAATTTTGTCCTAAATATGAATAATTAAAAATTGATATACATTTTTCATTCTCTATTTATATTTGTGCAGTAATTATGTTGAGCAGTTAAAAAATAGGCAACCACCAATTTTCAACCATGAGAATGATTATATGATAGAAACATAATTTCTGAATTGGTTTAAAAACTATGTGAGATTTATTAAGTTTTAATTTTTTAAATTATTTAATTTATTAGTATCTTTTAGTTGTTATCATTTGTTTAATTTATACAATAAGAAAATGATCCTTTAAATAGAGATTCCAATATTTTAATTCCCAATCTAAGTAAAGGGCCATTTAGATATATGACAACCTATCTTGGGTATTTTGTCAATATATATAAATTTCACACAATCGGGTATGATTCTTCTAAAGCAAATATGAATAGTGGTGTATGTATTAAAGGCTAAAGTTATAGTGCAGATGAGATAGATTATTATGGTCAACTCATAAAAGTTATTGAGTTAGAGTATCTTGGACTTAAAAATAATAGAATTGTATTATTTAAGTGTGAGTGTTTGATCCAATACAAAATGTGGGTACAAAGATTCATTCGGATTATAAGCTAGTGGATGTTAATCATAAATGCAGATATAATCGATATGAGCCATTTATTATGTCAGTTCAAGCCACTCAAGTATATTATTGTACATATCCAAGTTTATCTCTTGATAAGAGGGACTAGTGGGTGATTTGCAAAATCAAAGCTCAATCAATTTTGAAGTACCAATATCTCAAGAAAGAAGTACAAACTTAGCTATTGCACCGACATTCCAAGAAGATGACATAAATAACATTGTGCACGTGCACATAGATAGAGATTCAGAAAGTTTATGTGACTCAAATAATGACCTAATAGAAATTGAAGATGATCAATTTCTATCTGAAGATAAGTTGGAACTTCAATCAGAATCAAACGAAATATCAAAAGATCCATTGGACGATTATAGTAATGCCGATAATTATACTATTATGATTATTTTATAATATTATACTATCAAAGACTTTTTATATTTTGTTGAAATCTATTGGTGTATATTATTCTAAAATGCATGGTTGTTTATCATATCTCCATTATTTGTTCTATGTTTTTATTTTTTGTACAACAAATGGCATATAAAGGACGTGACCATGATGGAGGTTGATGTGGATGCAGAAATGGACAAAATTCATTTACTTTACATAATGTTGCAAATTTAGTACCATCTCATAACCATATCCAACGTTAACATCACACTCACCATCTTCATCTTCATCAACATCAGAATCATTGACACATTTACCATCATCTTTATTAGATATAAGTAGAGGTGTTAAACGGGCCGGCCCGGCACGGCCCGGCACGTTTTCTTTGGGCACGAGCATGCCTTCGTGCTAGGCCAGGCACGACACGGTTACTGTACTATGCCGTGCCTGGCCCGTCATGGTTTAAAAAGCCAGGCCCGACATGGCCCGCAGGCACGACAGGCCGTGCCGGGCCCGCTCGGGCCGGCCTGGCCGTACGGGCCCGTAAAAAAATTTTTTTTTAAATTTTTCTTTATTTTATTTATATAAATTATTAAATTATATATAAAATTTTAGATAATATATAATATTATATATTTATAATATGAAAAATATTAAAATTTATTTAAATAACAAAGTTTAAATTTTTTTTTATAATGTAATATAAAGTAGTTTAAAATTTATTAGATTTATATAATATAGTCATAAATTTTTAAATGGAAAATTAAAACAAAAAAATAAATAAATCAATATATTTTGTTAAAAAAAAACATAAGCAACTCAAATGAAAAATGACCAATCAACCATTTGATACCGAAGGTCCGAACCAAACAAATAACAGTTTCAACATAACGTATAAATAAAGCATATAATCAATAAAAAACAAAACATCAAAATCAAAAAATAGTAGATCATCATCAATCGTCAATCGGCATATCATGAGCATCATCAGCCGCAACATCAAGATCAGTATCATATGGATCATCATCATCAGCAATCAACTTCTCCGCTATCGCAGTGGATGCGACTGCAGTCCCAATCCCAGTCCCAGCTCCAGCACGATCATGGATGCTAAACCTCGAATCCTCCCAATCCTTCAAACAAACCAAGGCCTCAACAATATCTGGACGTAATCTCGATCTCCTATCTGAAATCACATTCACTGTAACATAAAGAGCAGACTTCGATGCTACGCTCGACACCGGAGGAGTCAGTAGATCCT
The DNA here is from genome assembly GCA_029783825.1 of Sapria himalayana. NCBI lineage: Eukaryota > Viridiplantae > Streptophyta > Magnoliopsida > Malpighiales > Rafflesiaceae > Sapria > Sapria himalayana. The sequence goes on from JAREIK010000215.1 coordinate 2,963,671, forward strand.
GTGCCATCCTAGATAGCACGAGAAATGTGGACTCATATCATTTCCACCACTGTAATATATCAAGATTCTTAGTATCCAAATGTGATAGGATTGAGTAGTAATCGGTATCTAAGTACCGAGAAAGCTTGTTCCTATGTGATGGTCCACCCCTACGTTTCTCCCTCGTTAGCTGAATGGAAAAATCGTCATCTCCGAACAAGGTATCAATGTCCGTAATCACAGTCTCACTACCACTACCACCATACCTAGTATCGTAGTATGTGAATAGGTCAGTCAACTTCTCGTGAATGAACCATTCAGGTGGCTCTTCCAGGTTCATGCACGAGAAAATGTAGGTCAGAGTGTTTTCTACCCCTTCCACCTTAACCCTAGGGTCCAGACACGGGACATGGCTCTGGGGACACCAGACACGGGACAAACCCATGCCGGTGTGCCGTGCCACGGACACCGAACCGTGACGGGCATGGCATGTGCCCGGGCACGGGATTTTCTCGTGCAGGGCCGGCCCAACCATGGCTGAACCGTGCCGTGCCTCGGGCCTGTCCAGCCCGGCCAGGTTGACACATCTAGATATAAGCCCACCACCCATTTTCCTTCATGCATACACTTTTGATCCATCATCAATTTCTACACTAAACTTGTACACTGATAGTTCTCCTATTTACAACACCATCCGCATCATCAAATATTACGTCTTCCTTTGCATCCAGTGCTAAGTTAGAAATTGAGATTGTGGTTGGGAGGTATAAAAAATATGTAAATATTACTTGAATAAAAAATTATGATGTTTCTTTTAGTAGTGTTTTTATATATAGTATTGATTTGCTTGTTTTCATTGTTATTTATTTATTTGTACAGTTTTATTCTATCTCACAAGTGTTCGGCTATAATTACAAAGTCTTTCAAGAAATGATCGATTCTAATGCATTCTAATGGAAGAATGTTTTGGAATTGACAAGAGAGTCTAATTTTAATAACTTTTTGGTAAAAATAATGAAATAAAATTATTGAAAATTATTTATCTAATTAGTTAACTAATATGTTGTTTATTATTCAAGCAGTAAATTATAATGTCATTATTATTAATATAAATTTTTTTTTGATTTTTTTATATATAGAATCAGTGCACATGGGCACCCAAATTTGATGTAAAGATAAAACCATTATGAGAGAGCAAAGCTGGTGAACGATATTCAGATTTTGTCTATAAATTGAAGAATCTAAAAGATAGGCTTGATTTTATATCCGAGGATGACTGGCCCGCATGGTTTAAGCATTGAGAAGAGCCAAATGTGAAAAAAAATTAGAGATTGCTAGCAAAAATCAGTGGACTGAGGTAGCCAGACTAGGTACAAGATTATCTCGCAACATAGGAAGGTCAAAGTCAAGCAATGAGTATGCTTGAGATTTAGTACAATTTTTAAAGTTTAAAACATTTATATATTTAGTAGTTGTCCTAATAGCCCAAATAAATCAAATTCGTGCATGTTTTTATTAATTTTGTTTAAATTTTTTAACATTTTTTTTGACTTTATAAATACATACTCTAGGCCAGAGAATTGGGTCGAGATCCCAATTTTTATGAAATTTTTAGGAGGATGCATGTGAAGAAAGTGGATGATTAGTTTGTTGACAATAAGTCTCAGTTGATTGCTGTAAGAATCTATTATATATATTAATAAAATTTTATAATCTTATCGTAAATTTTGAAAGTAGTTTGGAATCTAAAATATTAAATTTACTTTAGGTATATCTAGAAAAGTATTTTTTTTCTATTTTTTCACAGAAACTCATGGAGGAATGTGTGAGAGCTACTTTTTAAAAAGTTGAGGGTTCTATGGATCTTTAATCGATTGACTATGATCCTATCTATTTGGAGAACATAGGAGGTCATAAGAAGCAGTGAGTGTATGACATTGGCTCGAAGAGAGTGACATTTTGTTGTAGCAGTCATGCTTCTAATTCACATGTCATAGCAATGGTGTGTGAGGTAGTTGAAAAACAAGTAATGGAAACATATGAATATTTTGACGTTATGGAGAGCGAAATTAAAGAGAAGGATGAGCAGATTTCTCATTTGAAAAAATAAATATAGGAAATGAAAGAAGAGAAGGATGAGCAGATTATTCATTTGAAGAAAGAAATGCAAAAAAATAAAAGAAATGAATGAAGAGATGAAAGAAATGAATGATAAGATGAAATAAATTAAGAATTTAATACAATAAAAAATTTCGGTCCAGCTGTGAATCCTTCTGCACAGTTAGAGCAGCCTTGACGTGACAGATAGCATTATGAGATCCAGCTGCGAATCCATGTAGGAGAGGCTAGCACAAATGCACCAAATAATTATGAGGAAGAATTTGAATCAAAATTATTTTTGAATATTTTTGATTTTTGTCTGTGTAGCTAAACATGATGATACTTTTTTGGTGGCATCAATTTTTTTATTTTTGGTTTTGTTCTTTTCTTTGTTGATTAACCTAACCATGAATATTTATAGGACATCTAATGTGAGACGCATGAATAAATTCTATTTCAAAGCCTTCAGACATTGTTACGATCCTTCCTATGGATGGGTTTCATCTTTACCAATCTCTGCTAGATCAAAAGAAGGCCGTGCTATTATTATCTTCATTATTTTTAAATATTTTATTTTTGTACTCTCTCTCCCTCTAAACATCATTACTGGCCTTCTTTTAGATATTTGTTAAAGTTGTATGACTATCAATTGAGATTCATGTTTGTTCATGTCGTTTATTACTATTTTTGTATATCTATGAATGTGTATTATTTTAATGGAGTGCCTATTGAATTGTTTCCAGCCATGGATGTGTACGACAATGAACTATTTTGCATTTATGTTATCACATACAACGAATTGATGGTGCTTGCTTCGAACCAAGAGAAGAACCATATGGTAGTAGAAACTAAAGGGTTGATAGACTAACACAATGAAACTAAGCGATCAAAATCAGTGGTGCAAGCGCACGAAGTGGAGAAGAAATATCCTAGGAAAACCACACGGAAGCATGGTGCTATGAGAGTTGCGGGGTAGAGCAACCCCCTTGTATGCCTTGGGACTGAGAGAGAGATTAGGGTTGCAGGGAGGCAGAGTGCGAACTTGGATTTTCTTCCAGGTTTTCCTCTAAGAGTTTTAAAATATATTTTCGAAAATTTAAATAATATTCACATTTATTATTAATGTTGATAGTGATGTTTTGTGCCTTCTTTGTGAAGTATAAATGGGATAATATTTTACCTATTGTTCTATATATATATATATATCTATTGTTCTATATTTAAAACACATCTATATATTCTATAGTGTATATGTATATACACTATAGTATATATGTACATATATATTGTAGTATATATGCAAGTATATACTCAATATATGTACATATACACTACAATATTATATGTACATATATACTATATATAACTATCTTATTTATGAGTACGATGTTACTGATATTGCTTATGTTTTGATGGGTGTCACGTTCTCTAATTTATCAATTGATACGTTGTTCTATAGATAGCTTTTTGGAGGAAGAATTAGCATGTCTTACACATTGAGGCACACACAGGTACACTTCAAGAGTGATATAGAGGTTATTCATTTTATGAGTTGCCCTAATAAAAATAACATGGTATATAAGGGCATTGTTTGTATGAGGTTATTCATCGAGTGTATTATATTTATTTTTTGTTGTGTGTTTTAATTTTTTATGTGGTATCAATAGCGACCCCAAGGAAAGCTAAACTCTAGGGGGGGGGGTGTCAGAAAGAGCTGTAAACCCCTAGAAGGAATGCATCCACTATGCACTAGCTATCATGATTACCCATGCATTGTGTGCTATGCAAATTTTCGCATGCTCACAATATGTTATCGAAACCATTGCACTACCATTGTGTTATTGAAATAATTGGTCACAAGGCTTATGCCTCGATTCCAACTACATCAATGACATATGTGACCCATAAGGGGTAGATGTTGCTGAATCTGAGTTTTATGAGCCGGATCAGATGCTCTACGACCTCAAATACAAGCAAGAGGCGAGATGTTGATTTCTCTATGAGCTCGTAATAGGCTTGACAATGCATTGAGCAGTGAAAGTTTTTGTTTTTTTGTTTTTTATTTGAGGTGGTTGCTTGGATAGGAAGTATACCCTTCTTATCAAGGCGAACTAGATTACATCACTGAGAAACTACATGCTATGAAACTGTGAAGTTTTGTAGAGAAGCTGGATGAGCTATTATAATGGCAACGGAGTACAGGTAAGACATCTACTCAAACATCAAGATATGTGATTTGACAAGCATCCCGATGAATTATATTTGGTATTCTTGTTGATTGAACTCATGTTCTTATGGATAGAGAAATGTTTGTTGAGAATAGTGTAGAGATAAGATTTCGTTGATGATGATAACGAGAGGTTAAAAAAAATTTGTATGAAATAATCAAGTTTTCATATTTGATATAATTTTGTGTACACTAGATATTCATAGATTGTTTGTTTTAGTGAATGATAATAATACTAGCTTTTACTATCTCGTGCATCGAAGCAAAATTAACTATTCATGCTCACAACCATTAAATATTCTTTCAAATGGTCATTTATTTTTAATAAAAAAGTTTTCTTACAATTTTCTCAAGCAAAAAACTAAATAATAAATTTTAGATCACATGGGATATGTTGATTAGAAAAAAAAATTAATTTTTGGTAATAACCATTTCAATGCATCAATGGTTTAGTTGAACTAGAAAGTTGAAATATATGGATAAGATAAAGAAGCATGAGAAGATAGGAAAATAGTGTATGCATGTGTGTGTATGTGTGTTTGGACACATAGTTATACTATATTAATGCTTTATGCATGTATATTTCATATATACATGTCGATACATTTTTAAGTAAATGTAGAGGAATATCTAATACATACATGCACAATAGCATCGTTCATTAGTTTTTTTATTGTTGAATGTTACACACAATCCCCATTAATCCAAGCCTTTTCTTAACAACTTGATTGGAAAGATGATCATTGTAAAATTCAAGTGGGGAATAGAATACATAGGTGAGCTACATTGTGTTCTTTTTCGGTGCATTGCATTTTTTTTCTCATTTTTTATTCTTTGGATTCTTTCAGGTTTTCTTGCTTCGGTGGATTCCTATATGAACCTATAGGTATGCAAAAATTAAATACCGCGTAGCCTGTTGTCATTTCAATTTCTATTTCTCTTTTGTTTGGTCATTTCCAGCTTTCTTATAATTAACTATGAACTGATGCGTGAAGCTGGGAAACACAGAAGAATATGTTGATGGGCAGTTCACTGGAAATCTTTGGGAAATATTGATTCGGTAATTTAAAAATAAGCTCATGATTATCTCGTTGTGTGAAATTTCTAGCAAATGGCAGTTGGTGTTGCATGTGCTAGTCTATCTGTTTATCTATGGCATAGTATTGTGTTCTTTATTGGTTTATAAATATAGTATGTTATGCACTATGTGCAGGTGTAACAATATTTTTTATATGCGTGGAGTACCAAAGGACAAAGAACTAGAAGATGCTGACCATGCCTGAGAAAACTATATGTCTGTTTTTTAAGCCCTAGATTATTTCATTTGGTTGTCTTTGATGTTAAGTGAATTTTCATGAAAGTATATGTGTGTGTGTTTACACACACACACACACACAGGCACATACATACATGCACAAGTATCATACATGCAATTGATCATAAGGTTACAAAAAGTGCTGTTGGAAGAGTAGCTAGATTCAAAAAGGGCATCAGCAGATAAAAGGAAGGAGTTGGATGTGGAGAGGAAATGCAAACAAGAACTAAAAGAAGCAATGCAGATGGACATGGAGGGAAATGCTCAGGTGTTAGAGCAGTATGCAAATCTTTAGGAGTTGGGGGAGAGAAAGCAACGTCAATTTCATGGACAGATTATACTTTATGCATTGTCATTAGATATATTGATGAAGAATAAGATGTAATCAAGTTTTGTTTTGTTTCTGTTTTAATTATGTAACATATTGTATCAGAATATTCTCATTAGTTGATTTTATTTTTTTTTAATTATTAATAATGGTTTATAGTTTATGTTTTTATTAAATTTAATATAAAAATTTAAAAATATGTAATTAAATTTTATGTTAAAAATTAAAAATGTGAAAATAATGTTGGAATGAAAATAGCTAGTGATTTTTCTCACTAATTTAGCTAGGGATTTTTTCATGGTTAATTTTGCTAGGGAATATATTTCCTCACTAAGTGTTGCGACGAGCACATTAGCTTGAGAAAGGTTCCGTCATTATATCCACTTTAGTGATAGAAAAAATGCATTTAGCTCGAGATTTTCCATAGCTATTAGGGATTTTTTTTCATAGTGTAAGAAAAGAAGAAAGAGTAGAAAGTGAAGAAAGATAATTGAAGAAAGAGAAGAAATAAGAGAGAAAAGAAATAGTAGAAAGAGAAGAATGAAAAGTAAGAAAAGAAAGTGTAGCAAGAGATGATAGAGAATAAAAAAAGAAAGAGAAGAAATAGAATAAATAAAAGAAAGAGAACAAAGAGAAAAAAAGATAAGGAAATGAAGAAAGAGAAGAAATAGAAAAAATAGAAGAAAGAGACAGAGAAGAAAGAAAAGAAAGAAAAGAAAGAAAAGAAAGAAAAGAAAGAAAAGAAAGAAAAGAAAGAAAAGAAAGAAAAGAAAGAGTAGAAATAGAAGAAAGAGAAGAAAGAGAAGAAAGAGAAGAAAGAGAAGAAAGAGAAGAAAGAGAAGAAAGAGGAAAAAGAAAAAAAAGAAAAACGAGTAGAAAGTGAAGAGAAGAAAGAGAAGTGAAGAAACTAAAGAAATAGAAGAAAGAGAGAGAAATTAGTTGTCTTATTTTATTTTAAAAATTTATTAGTGAATTTTTTTAGTTTTTCAAGTATGAAATTACAGATTACTTTAATAATATCTAGTTGTAATGTGATCTTCTCATCTAATATCATATTTATAATAAAAAAAATAGAATTCAATGTTATGATTGGGTTTTTTAATAAGTTATTAGATCACGTGTCATTTTAATTATTATGGAAAAGATAAAATCATATGATTTTTACTAACTTAATATGTTTAAATTTATGATCTCTTTATGGGATAAAATGAAATAGTAATTAGTATCTAAGTACATTGATTGTTTGCTCATATTTGATGAATTTCATCATCATTTGTCCTTAGCTAATTAAATAAAAAAAATTATTTTTGAATACAATATCGATGTCCTTGAATGAAGGCTCATTAGAACTATCATTCTTATTATCATAATATTAAAATATTATCTAATTATTTATAAATCATTCCATCTGCTTTTTGTGGTTGAATATTTATTTATAATATTTTTTATTCTTTTATCTTAACCCAAAGATCCATATAGGTAGTCCCATAATAAAGATACATGGTAGATAATTAATATTTAAAATACTTTATTTTTATCTTAATAGTTATTATATTAAAATTTGAATATTCTTTATATTTCTTAAATATACTTTTATTGATGTATATGTACTTAAGCATAATATATATGATGATAATATACACAAATATGAACACATGTTCATTGTATCATAAAAGATCTTAAGAATTTTTATAGTTGAAATTTATAATTTTCAGTCTGATTCGTTAATTATTATTTTCTCATTTTTATTAACATAATCAGAAATTAAGCCCAACTCAAGGTGAGAATGAAAAAATCTGACTTATATTAAATAATAAGTCTTTTGTCTCGATGGTGAAGGGAACCGCGCCGATTTCACGAATTCAAGGGAACAAAAACGGGCTCCCGGCTATCATCTTCTCTGCCGAAGAATCTCGAAGGCTCTTTGAACCTTTCGAATACACGCTTGTTGGTAAGTTCTCTCACGGCAGGCCTCGTGCGATTGGAGTTCAGAAATTCATCGACAATTTAAAGCTCAAGGGGAAGGTGAAATTTGCTGATTTTGATGCCAAACATGTCGTGCTCCAATGCTCTCTACTGGAAGATCAATATCGTCTATGGCAGCGTGGATTATGGCAAGTTGACGGCTTCCCCATGCGTATACTGAAGTGGACAAAGGATTTTACTCCTCTCGAAGAGGCGCCTATAGCCCCGGTATGGTTTACATTGCCTTTTCTGACACTCCATCTTTTCTCTGAAACATCTCTCTATGCAATTTCATCGTGTTTGGGTAAGCCCATGTTACGAGATGAAGCCACAAGAACCATGGCAAGGCCGAATAAAGCACGTGTATGTGTCGAGCTAAACCTCTTAACTAAACAGCCTGACAAAATATGGATAGGTCATGGTGAAGGGGAACAGGCCGAGGGGTTTTGGCAAACTGTCATCCCCGAAAGCCTTCCTCCCTACTGTACAAAATGTAAGAGGCTCGGGCATGAAAATTTATCGTGTAAGGTGGGGAAAGAAAAGCATAACAACGGGCAGCAGCATGAAGGAGGAGGTAGGAAGGTGATGCAATGGGTAAGTAAAGAGGAGGCCTCACTTCTCAAACAAAATATCCAGCCGAAGGGAGATCTGGACAGTGGAATAATATCAAGCATCCCACCAGATTATCCAAATATAACCCAAGAAGAAGGAACCCTGATAATGGCTAACTTGGGGATAGAGAATGATGTTAGCTTAAAAAAAAGGATGAGTGGAGGTAAAACACAAGAGAAAATATAAAAAAACATCTAAAACAAGAATTGTATTGAAAGAAAAACTTGATGATTATGCGTGGATAGACGAGGATCTTCTGGATTTTCCTGAAGAAGATTCGGTAATTTTTAGTTGCCCTTCAAGTCACAAGGGTGATGTATCTCAAGACGAGCCTGAGGTCAAAGCAAAGGACGATATATATATTTATAATGAAGATTGGGGGAATCTTTCAAGAACCCATTCCATGGAGGCCCTAAAGCAAATGGCCATGGTGCTCGGAAAACAGGTAAAATATAATGAGATTAGGCATGAAATTCCTCACACTCCTAAAACAGTAAGAAATACGAAAAAATATGCTAACATGTCTTATGAATCTAAGTGTACAACTCGAGCCCAAGCTAAATTAGTTTTTAATGGATAGATGCCTATATTGGAATGTTAGGGGGTAGCTAATAGCCCCACGATAAATAGATTAAGACTTTTAATTAAAGAACATAAAATCTCACTAATGATTATTGCAGAACCAATGGTCCTACAAGATCAACTAAATAAATATAGAAAAATTTTAGGATTTAATAAGACTTATGCTAACCTAAATAGTAAACTTTGGATTTTATGACACAGTAAATTAAAAATTGAAATAATAAAAGATACTGAACAAATAATACATTTCAAATTAGATAAGAGCACAGATCAAATAATCTCAGCAGTTTACGCAAAAAATGATAAACAATATAGGTTGGCTTTATGGGAAGAAATGAAAGATATAGCAAGTAGAAATTCACCTTGGATTATAGGAGGCGACTTTAACATAATTAGAAGCCCTCAAGAAAAGAAGGGTGGCAAACCACCGGATAAGGTAGCCATGAAACAATTTAATGACACAATAGCCATTACTAATCTAATGGAAATAGATTTCACTGGTTCGAGATATACCTGGTGCAATAATTGATATATATATATATATATTAATTTATGTTGTAGTCTTGTTAGCAACGTAGGAATGTGATAGTTTAAAAATGGCCTATGCCACATTTCATGCCAGTTGTGCTAAGCACATGAGTGATGTTTGGCATGACAAGAGGTTTGTGCTATTCTAACATGATATGACACGAGTCATGCCATGGGTTGATATATGGTAAGTTTAGGATTGTGTTGTGTCAGACTAACACAACATTTTTAGTCATGCCTTGAGTTGGGTATGAGCTACCTGACCCAGTTGACATCTCAACTTAACTTGTAGCATGACGTGACATGAGAAATTAGCATGTGTGGTGCAATAGTAGACAGCATGACATGACATGAGAAATTGGTTTGCATGGGTTCAACTCGGCCTCAATGAATTGGTTATAAAACATCTCATGTCATGCCTTGGTCATGCCCTAGGTCAGGCAAAAATGCTGACCTGATTTGGTTTGTGAATTTTAAATGGCATATTTTTAACAATAATTGCGGTATGGGATAGTCGAACATGTAAGTCTAGTCATTTTTGATCTGAGGTAACCATGATCGTTTCATTGAGCCATGGTTAGTCATTAGCTCGTGCCTAGGCTAGCTTGACATTAGCTCTGCCTACCTTTTACTGAGTATAGTTGAGATTCAAGATGATTTGAAATAATTTTTATTTTTAATGATTATTATATACTCTTTACTTTATTATTTTGTTTGTGAAATGTATTTCATTTTTTATATTTCATTTATTTTATTAAAATTTTAAAGTAGGATTTAATTAAAATATAAAATTTATAAAGTATGATAATATATTATAATATATATTCTATAATTTTAATATTTATTATACTGATAATAGAACTATATATTAGATTTATTTTGCTAACACATTCTAATAAAATTGGATTGTAAAGGAAAATAAAAGATATTCGACTGAGATAATTAAAACACTTAATACGATTTAAGTTTTTCAAAATTTCTTTGAAAATAATCAAATATCCTCTTCTAGAGGTTTTCAATGGGTAGTGTTTGGTCAGTAGGACCTATTTTTTTAGGACCAACTAGGCCATCATGTCATGCTCAGCATGATATGGTTTTTAGTTTTAGCATGCGCTAAGCCTTGTTGGCTCAGCAACATGCTCTGGCAGCCTGATATTGCTTTTTGGGTTGTGGTCAAAATGTGTGTGTTAGATTGGATTGGACTTGGGTTACAACTTGGCATGATTGGTGGGCTAGACACACATCTAACCCAAATTATCTTTGGTTAGTCATTGCTCATAGGGAGGTTAGCTATCGCTAGCCTACTTGCCTGCCCTAACCTATCATAGGGACTTGGGGGATAGGTTAGAGGCGAGTGCTGGCATTGGGGTGCCGTCCTAGCACTTGATGTCCAATACATGACTTGGGTCTAAACCTGTCCAGCTTAGAGGACTAATCAGACCAATTTACTTGGGGTTGTGGCAGATAGATAAAATTTTAAAAAGAAAACAATTTTTTGTTAAATTTTAAATTATAAATGTTAAATGTAATCATTGTATGAATATGAATGTAAAATAGATATTAAACAAATTTTATTTTAGTTTGGAAGTTTAAGTGTAAATGCAAAAAGAAAAACAAAAAAAAATTGTGAAATAAAATATATGCAGGGCAATGTCAGTATCATAATGCATTTATGTGTGGTTCAGAACTTTATATCTTCAAATTTCTTTTGTATAATTTTTGAAATGACAAAACTTTAATAATATTTGGTTGTAGTATATTCTTTATATTTAAAATTATATTTATTATCATAGAAAAGGCAGATCCAATGTTATATTAAACATTTATTTATGTATATTTTTAATTATTTATACATGACACATTTTAAATAATATTTGGTAGTAATATATTTTATTTATTTGAAATTATATTTATTATCACAGAAAATGCATATCCAATGTTACCCTAGATATCATATGGGTTAATAGATTCAATATTATTTTAGTTAGTAAAGGAAAAAAGAATTTATATGATTTTTAATAATTTAATATTTAAAATATTTATGTTATAATGAGACAAGGTGAATAGTAATTAGTATCTAAGTATCTTGATAACATACTCTTATTTGATAAAATATTTTATCATTTATTCCTAGATAATTGAAAGAAAAAATCATAGTTTCTAACTATAATATCAATCTTCATAATTGCTGGCTTGTTAAAATTATTATATATATTTTTATAATATTTAAATAAGTTATCTAATTATTCATAAATCTTATTATTTTATTTTTGTTGTTGCTTGATGGTTAACGCAATTAAATATGAATTTTATAGTGGGTTTTGTCCATTCTAGCTAGACAATAAAGAGATGTAATATATGATAATATTTTGAATATTTTTTTTATCTCAATTATTATGTCACTAAAAAATAATTATTCTTTATATCTTTTAAAGATACTATTCATATTGCACATGTATTTGGGTGTAATGCATGTGAGAGAGTAAGTGTATACCGAAAAATATATATATATGGGATCATAAATTATTTTTATGATTTTTTTAAAATTATTTTATAGTCGGATTTGTTTATTATTATTTGATTAGTTTTATTATTAATAAAGTCGAATATTATATGTTAAAAATTATAATATGAATTTAATATTAAATATGTAGAATTCCAATGATATTTGACATTTAGCTGAAATTTTTTAGGCTACTAGCTTATATGTAGTATAAAATTTTTATAATTTTCTTAGGTATTGTAATATATTTTAATTAAGGAGAAATTATTTTTGAGTCATTTGTACTTTTGGGTTTAATATGTGACACATATTTAAGATGAAAAATAAAAAAAAAGGAGGGGGAGGAGGGGGGGGGGGGGGAGAAAAGAAGATGGAGGAAGAAAGATGAGAATAAGAAGGAGGAGGAGGAGGAGGAGGATGAGTAGAAGAAGAAGGAGGAGGAGGAGGAGGAGGAGGAGGAGAAGAAGAAGAAGAAGAAGAAGAAGAAGAAGAAGAAGAAGAAGAAGGAAATGAAGAGAATAAAGAAGAAAAATAAGGAGTAGATGATAAAGAAAAAAAAGAATAAAAAGGAAAAGAAGAAATTAAAGAACAAGAAAAAGAAGAAGAAGAAGAGTAATGAGAATAAGGAGAAGGAAATGAAGGAGAAGAAGAATGAGGAGAAAAAGAACAAGAATAAGAAGAAGAATAAGGAGGTGGTGGAGGAGGAGGAGAAGAAACAGAAGAAGAAGAAGAAGTCGTAGAAGAATAAGGAGAAAAAGAAGGAGGAGGAGGAGGAGGAGGAGGAGAAGTAGAAGAAGAAGAAGAATGAAAAGAATACGAAGATGGAGAAGAAGAAGAAGGAAAAGAAGGAGAATAAAAAGGAGGAGGAGGAGGAGGAGGAGGAGAAGAAGTAGAAGAAGCTGAATGAGTAGAAGATGAAAGAGGAGGAGGAGGAGGAGAAGAAGTAGTAGTAGTAGAAGAAGGATAAAAAGAAGAAGTAGAAGAAAGAGAAAAAGAAAAATTAAATGAAGGAGAAGTAGTAGTAGTAGTAGGAGAAGAAGAATAAGAAGTAGACGAAGAATAAATAGAAGAAGAAATAGGAGAATAAGAAGAAGGTGAAGAAGAAGGAGAAGAGGAAAGAGAAGAGGAAGAAGAAGAAAAATAGGAAGGAGAATAATAAAAAGAAGAATAAGGACTAGAAGAAGAATAAGAAGAAAAAGAAGAAGAAGAAGATTATGAAGAAAAAGAAAAAGAAGGAGAAAAAGAAAAAAAAAAGAATATGGAGTAGAAGAATAAGGAATAGAAGAAGAAGTAGTAGTAGTAGAAGTAAAAAAATAAAAAAAAAGAAGATAATGATGATGAATAAAAAGTAGAAGAATAAGTAGAAGAAGTAGAAGAAATAAAAGAAAAACTAGAAGTAGAAATCAAAGAAGCATGAGTGTGGTATATAATCTATTTTGTTATCTATTTTTTTAACCCTCTATTTTGTTTCTCTATTTTTTAGGTGCAAGTTCAAATATGCTAAGAGATTGGACATGTGACATTTGTATACTAATTAGGTTTTTTCCCTTAGGTCAGTATGCTCGAAAAAGTTTTTTAAAATATTCTGGTCCACTCTCAAGATCTGACTCATTTCTATATTATTTAGACCCCTAATTATTCTATGTATATATATTATATCTATAATCAAAAATATGCGCTCTATTCTTTTTCACTCTTCACTATGTACTAAAACATATAGAGTTAATAAATATGCAAGTGCTATGTACTTTTCTAGTGGACATATAGATAGTCATATTTAACGGCTTGTGAACCACATTAAAACTAATTTTTTTTATGATTTTGTTATGTTCTTCTCATTCATTGCGATGTTGTGTTATGTTCTACACAATCCATTTTTGATATATTCAGCATAATCACTATATATACATATATAAAATTTTTAATAATTTATATCAGAAGGTTTGGTTATCTTAAAGTTTCTGTTATGTTGAGAAATTTTTGGTTATGTTGCTAGTATTATTATTCTATTTTTGTAACCTATGAATTTTGATGACATTTCTTGAACATTGAACACTACTATTAAGAAATTCAATGGCATAAATAGTTTTAGTATGTAGCAAATAAAGAGGTTGAAAAATTTAAAGAATTTTGATATTTGGAGCCCTCTAGTCGTTGGTTGTGGTGCTGTTGCTGCTGCTGGTGGTGTTTACATAATAGAGGTTGAGATAAAAAGGCATGAAGAGAAGGTCCACTCGATGATTCTCTTGTGCCTAGCTGATGAGATGATAGCCGAGGTAATAGGTGAGGAGATTACTTTAGGATTTTGGCTCAATATTGAGTCGTTATATATGACAAATTCACTCATGAATAAGCTTCTATTAAAAAGGAGACTCTTCACACTGAGGATGCAAGAAGGGGCTCCATAAAGAATCACTTGGATGATTTTAATAACTTTCTTATGGACCTGAAGTGTGTAAATGCCAAGGTAGAAATTGAGAATGTTGTACTTCTTCTAAAAGTCTTTCTTTCAGCTTCATATAAATATTTTGTGGAAACATTGATAGTCAAGAATGATGAAATTACTCAAGAGGATGTTTGGTCTACTCTACACTCCAGAGAGATGAAGTAGAATGTATGTATTTAATGGCCTAGGTAGCAGGCTACTAGATTATTGGTAATGAACAACATGCCCCAACCCACTTCATTCAAGAAAAAGGTGAAAAAAATTTCATAAAGGGTCCACAGACCATGACACTATCACTACTACAAATATAAAGGGCACTATAAACTGAATGCCCAAGAATGAAGAATAGACTTGATCAGTTGGGTTATCCTCTTCCCCCAACTAATACTACTATAGCATGCGATTCCATGGTGAAGTTAACCTCATGTTGGTCACCTATGCTACTATTGCAAAGTAACATTCCTAGATCCTAGAAAGCTGTGCATCCTTTAACATTAGTACGCATTTGGAATGATTCAATAGATATGATATAAAAGAACCTGGTCATGCTGTTGTGGGAAACATCCAACCATGTAAAGTTTTTAAAGTCGACATAGTCAGGTTGAGGACATATGATGATCGAATCATCTCCTATTAGATGTTAAGCACATTTGGAGATGACTTTGAATCTAATCCCTCACAACTTTTTAGATGATCAAGGATATACCTTCAGTGGTTGTGAGTGAATACTAAATATTCATTGATGAGATGACATCATACTAAAGGGGTAGAAGATTAGAACACTATACTTACTGATGGGTTCCATGGTGATAGGGGCTGCTATTGTCACATCTAGAGAGCCTACATATGAAATTGATGCTGATTTTTTGAATTATGGCACATGTTGCAAGCACATACTGGTTAGAAAGGTATGAAAATCTTTTTCGATCTTAACATTCTTGTTGGTCATAAAATTAGTAAACTAAATTTCTATTATAATTATTTTTTCAAAAAAAAAACATAGAAATAAATTTGGTAGAGCTATATACTTTACAAAAGACACTTTTAATTAAATCCATGCTGACTATTGGGGCCCTTCTAGGGTTTTATCTTTTAGTAGTGCCCGATTCTATTTATGTCTAGTAGATGACTAGTCTAGGATGTCTAGGGTATTCAAGATGAAATATAAATCTAAAAATTTTGGAAATTTTAGGCATTGGGTTAGCATAGTAGAAAACAAAATACTTAAGAAGGTTAAACTACTACAAACTAATAATGGTCTAGAATTGTGTTCATCTAAATTTAAATATTTTAGTAAGAACAAAGGTATATCGAGAAATAATATAGTATTAGATAAAGAAACCAATGTGTGCAAGCTTCTAAAGTCCTTCTATGGACTTAAATAGTATCCTCATTTGTGGTACACAAAATTTGACTATTTCATTACTTGTCATGAATACAATATGTGTGACCATGACTGTGGTGTTTATTTTAGATAGCTAAAGGATGTGTAATCTATCTGCTTACTATTGTATGTAGATGATATGCTTATCACAACTAAAAATAAATGTGATATTCAGGAACAAAAGAATCTCATTAGTTCTAAATTTGATATAAAAAATTAGGGAGGGGCAAAGAGAATTCCAGGCAAAGAAATATTTAGAGAGTGAACTAAACAAAAATTGTTTCTATCACATAAATAAAATATTCACAAAATTCTATCTAGATTTGAAATGACATCTTGTAAGACTATGTCCATGTCATATGCATCAACCTCTATCTATAATTGAAGTTCTGTCCTCAATCTGAACCTAATAAGGAACAAATATCTAAGGTTTCTTAATCCAATGTTGTCTGGAGCATCATGTATATCATGGTATTAACATGACCTAATATTGCTCATGTAGTGAATAACTATATGATAAACCCTACTCAAGGCCACTAGAAAGCTATATAGTGAATACTTAGGTACCTCAAGGGGGCATCCATTGTAGGTCTAATTTTTGGTAATGGATCTGAACTCATGCTAGACGAATATTTTGATTCTCACTATGCAAGAGATGTTGATAGTAGATGGTCTATGACTGGATATGTATTTATTGTATGTGACTGTTTACTTAAATGGAAAGACACTTTTCAATCTTCTATCACTACATCCTCAACTAAAGTAGAATATATGTATCTAATTGAAGTTGTAGGGATCTAGAAGTTATCTATGAACTTGTTTTTTCCTAGAAGGTTGCAATAATATTCTATGAAAACCTTGATAATATTTGTTTAGCAAAAGACCAAGTACACCATGAAAGGACAAAACACATTGAAGTAGGGTATCATTTTTTTTATCTGAGAAGAGGGTGCAAATAAAAAAGATTTAAACCTCTAATGATCCAGTAGGCATGTTTACAATACCTATCACTCTATATAAGTTCAGACAATGTCTTGACTTACTAAACATATAAAATCAACTATAGCCTTATTAGGACTAATAATTTATAGAGAGTGCCTGTCTATCTATATACAAAACAACTTAAAGTAGAGATTATAGTATATAATTTGTTTTGTTATCTATTTACTTAACCCACTATTTTGTTTTTCTATTTTATTTATAGCTATTGGTACTACTATATTAAAAGATTATAAATGTGGCATTGGGATAATAATGAGGTTCCCACTGCCTGGTAAGTGGTATGCAAGAATATTTTGAGCATGACATAGTTCACTATAAAGATCTGACTTATTACTATTTTATTAGAATGCTAATTGATATATATATATATGTGTGTGTGTGTGTGTGTGTGTGTGTGTGTGTGTTGTATCCATATCAAAAAATAATATGTATTCTATCCCTCCTCTCTTTTGATTCTTTACTAAATCATTTTAGGTTAATAAATCTACAAGTGCTATGTGCATTTCTATTGGATATAGCTAGTGTATTGAACGGCTAGTGAACCATGTTTTAAATAATATTTTTTGTTGTTGTGTTAAGTTCTTCTTGTTCCATGTGATGTGTTATATTATACATAATCTATTGATATTACATTCTACAAAATTACTATATATACATAGATAAAAATTCTAACAAGGAGGAGGAGGTAGAAAAGGAGGAGGAGGAGGAGGAGGAGGAGAAGAAGAAGAAGAAGAAAAAAAATAAACAGGCAGAGAAGAAGAAGAAGAAGAAGAAGAATAATAATAATAATAATAATAATAATAATAATAATAATAATAATAAAGGAGAAAACGAAGAGGAGAACAAGAAGAACAAGAAGAAAAAGAAAGGAGAAGGAGAAGGAGAAGCTGAAAAATAAGAAGAAAAAGAAAGGAGAAGGAGAAGGAGAAGCTGAAGAATAAGAAGAAGAAGAAGAAGAAGAAAGCGAAGAAAAGAAGAAGAATGAGAAGAAGAAGAAAGCGAAGAAAAGAAGAAGAATGAGAAGAAGAAGAAGAAGAATAAGAAGAAGAAGAAAAAGAAAAATGAGAAGAAGGAGGAGAAAAAGAAGAAGATGAAGAGAAGGAAGAGGAAAAAAAGAAGTAGAAGAAGAAGAAAAAGAAGAAAAAATAAGTAGGAGAAGAAGAAGAAGAAGAAGAAGAAGAAGAAGAAGAAGAAAATGAAGAAGTTAAAGAAGAAGAAGATGAAGAAGAATAAAAAGAAGGATAAGAAAAAAAAATAATAAGGAGAAGAAAAAGTGGTAGAAGAAGTAGGAAAAGATGTATAAGAAGCAGAAGAAGATGAAGAATAAAGAAAAGATAAAAAGAGAATACAAACAAGAAGAAAGATAAGAAGAAGAAAAAAGAAGAAGAATAATAAGGAGGATGATTAAAAAAAGGATTAGGAGGAGGAGGAGGAGATGAAGGAAATGAAGAATAAAATAAAGAAATAAAAAAAAAAGAATAAGATAAAGAAGAAGAAGGAAAAGAAGGAGGAGGAGGAGTACCAGAAGAATAAGAAGAATAAGCATAAGAAAAGAAAAGAATAAGAGGAAGAAGAAGAAAAAGAAAAAGAAGAAGAAGAATAATAATAAAAATAATAATAATAAAAATAATAATAATAAAGAGAAGAAGAAGAATAATAAGAAAAAGAAAAGAATAAGAAGAAGAAAAAGGAGAGAATAACAAGAAGAAGAATAATAATAATAATAATAATAATAATAATAAAAAGAAAAAGGATAGAAGACAAAGAAGAAGAAGAAGAAGAAGAAGAAGGAGAAGCCAAAGAAGAAGAAGAAGAAGAAGAAGAAGAAGAAGAAGAAGAAGAAGAAAAAGAAGAAGAAGAAGAAGAAGACAGAAAAAGAAAAAGAACAAAATGAGTAAAGAATAACAAGAAGAAAAAGGAGAAGAAGAAAAAGAAGATGCAGAAGAAGAAAAATAAAAAGGAGGAGAAGAAGAAGGACATGAAGAAGAAGAAGAAGTTGAAGAACATGATATAGTAGGAGAAGAATAACAAGAAGAAGAAGCATAAGAATGAGAAGGTGATAAATAAAAAGGTAGAAAAGGAAGAGGAATAAAAAGAATAAAAAGAGTAAGTAGAAGAAGGGGTATAAGAAATAGAAGGAGAAAGAGAAGGAGAAGAAGCTGAAGATGGATGAGGAGGGGGAGAAGCAGGTTGAAGAGATGAATAAGAAAAATAAATTGGAGGAGGAGGAGAAAATGATAAGGAGTAGGAGAAGAAGAAAGAGAAGACAAAGCAAAAGAATAAAAAAAAGAAGTACAAAAAGGGGGAGGAGGAGGAGAAGAAGAAGAAGAAGAAGAAGTAGTAGTAGTAGTAGTAGTAGAAGAAGAAGAAGAAGAAGAAAAAGATAAGAAAGAGTAGGAGAAGAAGAAAGAGAAGACAAATTAGAAGAATAAAAAAAGAAGTATGAAAAGGAGGAGGAGGAGGAGAAGAAGAAGAAGAAGAAGGAAGAAAAGGAGGAGGAGGATGAGAACAAGAAGAAAGAGAAGAAGAATAATAAGAATAGATCGAGAAATAAAAGAAAAAGGAGAAGAAGAAAAATATGAAATGAAGAAAGAGAATATGAAGTAGAAGAATAAAAAGAAGTACAAAAAGTAGGGGAGGAGGATAAGAAGATGATGAAGAAGAAGAAAAAAAAAGAAAAAGAGGAAAAAGAAGATAATGAAGAGAAGAATAAGAAGAAGAATAAGTTGTAGAAGAAGAAAGAGAAAAAGGAGGAAAAGAAGATGGAGAATGACAAGAAGAAGAATAAGAACTTGTATAAGAAGAAGAAAGAAAAGAATAAGATGGAAAACAAGAAGAAGAAATGGAGAAAAAGAAAATGAAGAAGAAGAAAAAAAAAGAAGAAAAAGGAGGAGAATAAGAAGAACAAGAAAGAGAAGAAGAAAAATATAAGAAGAAGGAGAAGTAGAAGGAGGAGGAGGAGGAGGAGAAGAAGTAGAAGAATGGGGAGGAGGAGGAGAAGAAAAATAAAAAAGAAGAAAAAGTGCAAGCTTGGTCCTCAAATAATGATTAAATACTTATATTGGAATATAAGAGGGGTAGCAAATACTCCCTCAATAAATAGGTTGAGAAAGATAAGTCATTTACATAAGATACCACTAATTATGATAGCGAAACAAATGGTAGAAAGGGAACAATTAGAGAAATAAAAAAAATCATAGAATTTGAGAATGGTTTCTCTAACTATAATATTAAAATATGGCTAATGTGGAGTAATAATCTAAATGTTGATATTCTCAATGAAGCTAAACAAATTATAAATTTCAACATGGGAAAAGAAGTGGAAGAGATCATCTAGGTGGTATATGCAAAAAATTCAAAAGGGGAAAGAAAAGTGATATGATAAGAATTGGAAAAAATAGTAGGAAAAAAGCCATAGATTATAGGGGTTGACTTTAATGTCACAAAAAGCACAAGGGAACAGAAGGGGAAAAAAGCTCTAGATGTGGAGGTGAACATTCACTTCAATGATATAATAGCCAAATCGAATCTATTGGAGGCTAAATTCCCGGGCTTAAAATTCACATGGTGCATTAATTGGAAGTAAAGATGAGCAATTTGGGCAAGTCTTGTACAATTCGAATGGGTGGAGTCTTTCGGCTCCACATAGGTAAGACAATTGAACAAAACTTGTTCTAATCACAACCCCATGATGATAAGCATACAAGGTGTGAGAACATAAGGATCCACTTTCAGATTTCAGAATATGTGGTGTTCACATGCTGGATTTGAAGACATTATCATAGAATCCTAGAGCTAGCCGGCAATAAATAATCAAACTCAAATTCTTGCTATTAAATTTTGTTGATTAAAAAAATGCTTGGGGGTCTGGAACAAGAAAATTTTTGGAAACATTAATAAAGTCATAGAAGAAGCAAGAACAAGAGTGGAAAGGCTAGAACTAAAGTTCAAGTAGGATCAAAAAGAGGAGAAGTGGAATGAACTTAGCAAAGCCAAAGCTGAACTCATGCTAAAGTAGCATATGGAGGAGATATTCTAGAAGCAAAAAAGTTAAAATAAAATGACTAAAGAAATGTAACAAAAATACAAATTTTTTTAAATAGTAGCTAAGATTAAAATTCAGAAATCAAGAATAAATGTAATAAAGGGCATGCAAGGGGAATGACGAATGAGTAGAAGAAGTGAGAAATTAAACGACATTTTGAAGAACACTTTAAAAGCTAGTTAAGTGTGGTAGGAAGACATAAAAGGAATGGTTTATGGCAAGCCATAGAGCAAAAAATCTTGGTGGAAGTTAACAAAAAAGTAATTAGTCTTCTCGGAGGAAGAAGAGGTCAAAGAAGTAGTTTTTAGCATGGATAAGAAAAGCTCAGTTAGGCTAGATGGCTTAAATAATGGTTTTTTTCAAGTGTACTGGAATATAATCAAAGATGATCTAATAAAAGTGATTCTATGGATCTTCTGTGGATTGGATCTATGCCTTCCAAAAGAGGAGACATGACTCAGCTTTATTAGCGTAAGCACTAGCTAAGGCATGGGAATATAGAAGCTGGTAGAGGTTAAAAGAGAAAGAGAGATTATGGGCATAATTTATGAGAGTAAAGTATTGCATTGATAATTATACTAATAGGGAAAGGAAAATAAATAAAGCCTTTCAGGTGTAGAAACAAATGCTAAAGCAAAGAGAGCTAGTGGAAGCACATTCTAAATTAACTAGAAGTTAATGGAAATGGATGCATACTGAAGTCATCCAAGAATGAGGTGAAAGGTAGGAAAAAGATTTAGGACTTATTTAATTGGGCTTGGACTAGTGAAAACCTACAGAAAATGTGCACTTTCTTGTGGAGGGCTCTATCCAATTCAATATTTGTCGACATAAACATACAGGCTAAAAGAGTAACCCTGGCCTCAATGTATGAATGTTTCCCAGTTGAAATTGAAAATGTCGACTACTTATTTTCACAGGGGAGGATAGCAACATAGATATGGAAGTTACTGGAAGCCTCCATGATGATCAAAAATAATTGCCCTCCACATAGAGGTGTCAAACGGGCGGGCCGGCCCGGCCCAACATGAGGCACTACATGATTCGGTCGTGCCTGGCCCGGCATGATTCGACCTTGTCTAGTCGAGCACGACACAATATAGTGTCGTGCTCATGCCCATGCCGGGCACACCCACAACACGAGTCATGCCGTGCCATGCCTAGCATGCCACGTGGGCCAAAAACTTTAGCTCAGCATGCCTGGCACGTGGGCACGGCTCAACCCAACGCAGCGAGAAATGCTCAACGGGGCGGAGACGTGTTGATGCCCAACGAGCTTGGCTCGGCATGCCCGACAAGCAACAGAGGCATGGTGTCACTTCGTCGAAACCCTAGGGTTTCTAAAAATTAAGCGACACAATAAGACCCAACCCAATCGAATCGGCCTGACCCGACCCCAATAGAATTTTGGGCCACGGGCCCGCGCCATGACTACCCTTTCAAGAACCTTGCCATGCTAGGCACGACACTATACTATATCATGCCGTCCATGGCACGGCATGCCAGCCTATTGGGGATGGGAAAATTAGGTTGGCCCGGCCTTGCCCGACCCATTTTACACCTCTACCACCACTAAAAGAAAGGCTCTAGAAATTGAACAAGGAGAGCTCAAAAAATAGATAATAGAAATGACTTAAAAAGAACATACAACATATGTTAATCTAGTGCATTTTGGAAAGTAAAAAATAAAAGTTAATTTGAAGGTGTACCAATGTGCACTAAAGATATATTGAAAGACTAAATCTGGAAATATACAATATATCTACATCCAGCCCTATAAAAGTCCAAAGAACTAAGATGTTAAAAGAGATGTTGAGTAGATGGAGATTCTCAATGAAACAAATAAAGCCTTATGAAATTACTTGCACTCACTAGGTTAAGCCCCAAGGTGAATGATAGCCCTTAACACAAATGGCAGCTTCAATAGAAAAATGGGAGAGTGAGAGGAGGAGTTCTTAGGGACGTAGTTGGCAAACTTTTGCTAGCATATAAAATGGGAGGCAAGGCTACCTTATATCTCCATGTAGAGATCCTTATGCTCTTAACTGGGCTCAAATTTGTAAATAGAAAAACTTCGAGGATATGTAAATTCAAGTAGATTCCGAACTATTAGTGGGTTTAGGTAATAATAAATTGGAGACGTGGAGATATGAGAAGGAAATTAAAAATATCGCACAA
>JAREIK010000215.1:2991425-3006425 GCA_029783825.1 Sapria himalayana
TCTTCTTTTAGTCTTCTTTTTATTCCTCTACTTTATTATTATTATTATTATTCCTCTTATTCTTTTTCTTATTATTTCTCTTCTTTTTCTTCTTCTTTTCTTCTTTTTCTTCTTCTCTTCTCTTCTTCGTATATTTTATTCTTCTCCTTCTCCTCCATTTTCTTATTCTTATTTTTCTACTACTACTACTTCTTCTTCTTTCAATTCTTTTCTTCTTCTTTTTCTTCGTCTTCTCTCTTCCTCTTCTTCTTCCTTTTCTTTTCTTTTCTTTCTTCCATTTCTTTATTCTTCTTCCATTTTCTTCTTATTCTTCTTCATCTTCTTCTTCATCTTCCTATTTTTCTTCTTCTTCTTCTTCTTCCTCTTCCTCTTCTTCTTCTTCTTCTTCTTCTTTTCTTACTATTATTCTTCCTCTTCACTTCTTCATATTCCACTTCTACTACTACAAAAACTACTTCTTCCACTTCTTTAGTTCCTATTCTTATTTTTTATTCCTCATTATTATCATCATCATCATCTTCTTCTTCATCATCTTCTCTTCATCATCTTCTTCATCATCTTCTTCTCATCTTCTTCTTCGTCATCATCATCTTTTCTTCTTATTATTCCATATTCTTCATCATCTTATTCCTCTCTTCTTCCTCTTCTTTTATTCTTATTCTTCTTCTTCTTCTTTTTCTTCATCTTTTTCTTTTTATTCTTTCTCTTCTTCTTCCTCTTCTTCTTCTTCTTCTTCTTATTCTATTTTCTTTTACTTCTTTTTATTCTTCTTCTTATTCTTCTTCTTCTCTATCATAATAATAATAATAATATTATTATTATTATTATTAATCATTCATCATCATCATCATCATCTTCCTTTATTCTTCTTTTCTTCCTCTTCTTCTCTTCTACTTCTTATTAAATTTTTGTTCTTCTTCTTTCTCTTCTTCTTCTTCTTCTTCTTCTTCTTTTTCTTCTTCTTTCTCCATCATCATCATCAACATCATCTCTACCTTTTCTTCTTCTTCTTCTTTTTTTTCTCTTCTAATCTTATTTATTTTCTTCTCTTCCTTTCCTCTTCCTCTTTTTTTTTTCTTTTTTCTTCTTCTTATTCTTCCTACTATACGACTACTACTATTACTACTTCTACTACTACTACTACTACTACTACTACTACTACTATTTCTTCTTCTTCTTCTTCATCTTCTTCTAATTCATCATCATCATCATCTTTTTCTTCTTCTTCCTCTTCTGTTTCTTATTCTTCCTCCTCTTATTATTATTATTATTCTTCTTCTTCTTCTACTACATAATAATAAAAATAATTATAATAATAATCATCAATTTTTTCTTCTTCTTCTTTATCTTTTTCATTTTCATCATCATCATCATCATCATCTTCGTTTTATTCTTCCTCCTCCTCCTCCTCTACTTATTATTATTCTTCTTCCTCTAATTCTTCTTTTACTTCCACTTCTTCCAATTCTTAAACTACAGCTACTACTACTACTACTACTTCTTCTTCCTCTTCTTCTTATTCTTATTCTTATTCTAATTCTTATTCCACTTTTTTGCCTTCTTCTTATTCTTTTTCCTCTTCTTCGTATTCTTTTTCTTCTTCCTCTTATTCTTCTTCTTTTTAATCTTCCTCTTCCTCTTCCTCTTCTTCTATTTCTTCTTCTAGTTCTTCTTCTTCATTTTATTCTTCCTCTTATTGTTCTTCTTTTTTATTTTTTTCTTCATTTTTTTCTTATTTTTTTCATCTTCTTCCTCTTCTTTCTTAGCCTTCTTCTTCTTCCTCTACATATTCTTCTTATTCTTCTACTTCTTTTTTTATTCCTCCACTTAAAATTTTCTTCTTCTTCTTATTCTACTACTACTACTTCTTCTTCTACTTACTCTTCTCTTATTTCTTTTTCTTCTTCTTCTTCTTCTTCTTTATCTTCTTCTTCATATCTTCTTCCCTTCTTCTTCAACTACGACAACAACAAACTATACTACTACTACTTCCTCTTCTTCATTATTTTTTTCTTTCTGCTCTCCTCCTCCTCCTCCTCCTCCTCTTCTTCTTCTTCTTCTTCTCTTCTTCTTCTTTGTCCTCTCATTCTTACTCTTCTTCTAAACTTATTCTTCATCTTCTTTTTCTTCTTCGTCGTTGTAATAATCGTATCTTCTACTTCTTCTTCTTCCTCTACTTCTTATTTTACTTCTTTTTCTTTTTTTGTATTTTCTTCTTCTTCTTATTCTTCTTCCTCTACTTATTTTTTTTCTTCTTACACTTCTTCTTCTTCTTCTTCCTCTTCCTCTTCTTCTTCCACTTCTTTTTCTTCTTCTTTTTTTTTCTTCTTCTTCCTCTTCTTCTTTTTATTTTTCTTCTTATTCTTATTCTTCTTCTTCTATTTCTTCTTATTCATCTTCTTCTAAGTATTTTTCTTCTTATTCTTTTTCTTCATCTTTTCTTCATCATCATCTTCTTCTTCCTCTTCCTCTTCTTCTTCATCTTCTTCTCCATCTTCTTTTTTTCTTCCTTATTCTTCACTACTTATTCTACTACACTACTACTACTACTACTACTACTACTACTACATCTATACTACTACTACTATACTACTAATACTACTACTACTACTTCTTCTTCTTCTTCTTCTTCTTCTACTACTACTACTTCTTCTTTTTCTATTTCTTCTTATTCTTCTTCTTCTTCCTCTACATCTTCTTCTTCTTCTTTTTCTTCTTCTTCTATACTACTACTTTTTCTTCTATGTATACTACAACTACTACTACTACTGACAACTTCTTTTTCTTCCTATTATTATTATCATTCTTCTTCTTCTTCTTTTTCTTTACTTCTTCTTATTCTTCTTCTTCCCTCCTCCTCCTCTCCTCCACTCATCTCCTCTCTTATTTTTCTTCCTCTTATTCTTATTCTTCTTCTTCTTCCTCTACAACAACAACTACTACTATTCTTCCTCTTCTATTCTTTCTCATCATCATCATCATCATCATCTTTATCATCATCATCATCTTTATCATCACATCATCTTATCATCATCTTCTTTCATCTCTTCTTCTTCTTCTTTTTCTTCTTTATCTTCTTCCTCTGGCTTTTCTTCTTTTTCTTCCTTTTATTATTATTTTTCTTCTTACGCTTCTTCTTCATCTTCCTCTTCATCTTCCTATTCTTCTTCTTCTTCTCCTCTCCTCTCCTCCTCCTCCTCCTCCTCCTTCTTTTTCCACTTTTTTCTTCTTTTTCTTCTTCTTCCTTTCTTTTACTTCTTATTCTTATTCTTCTTCTTCTTTTTTTTAAGTTTGTTTATTAATTTATAACCCTCTCTTTTGACGGAGGAATACCATTTGTACAAGCTACTTCTACCCTTTTCCCTCTTACATCCATGCCCCATTTCTAAAGACTAGTTAAAATGGCAATATTCCTAGTACTAAATAACCACTAGTTTTTATAGAAACTATTTTAAAAGACTTCTATATGGGCTTAGCTTTCTCGGGATGCTTCACCCTTTAATTTCCTTAGCACTCCTGGAGATGAATCATCTTTCCTCTTGGTTGGATTCCTCACTCCATCTACTTTGTATACATTATTTACCTGCAAGATAACAAGATATATCCTATTTTCCTTTTTACCTTTGAACCATGCTGAAGTATTTTTTTCCAGCCCTTAATTCCACATTTGTCCATGCCCTTTATCTCTATTTGTAAAGCTTTAATCTTTCCTTCTCGAAGCTTTTTCCAATCCTCCTATCAGCATCTTTAACCTTCCCGAATACCTAACCTTGACACTTATCTCTCATATCTCTTTTTGTTTAAAACTTACCACATTTCTTGCAGAAAAAACAGACTTCCTCTCTCTCATTATTTCCGCACTCATGGCTTTATATATATTAGGATCCATAACACATGACTTAACAATACAAAATACAGACTCTTGTGAATTACAATCTGGTTTTAAAACAGAAAATTGATGACCCTTAAAGGACTATCCTGCAAAATAAAAAACCAGCAAACCCAGAAAAAAGAAAAAAGAAAGAAAACAGAAATTTCCAACTTACCTTTCCCTTATTTGATCCTTGCAAGGCGAGACTTTGTAGAGACAGAAATTCCCCTACAGAGTCAGCTGTCCAGTTATATTTTCATTTTCTCAATATTTTAAGTTGCTTCCTATTTACTATGATTTAATCTTACATAAGGGAAGGATAATTTGTCTAGTCGAGCTACTCCTTTTAATTTAAGCGGCAAGAAGTTCTCATCATATTCTATTTCTCCTCTGGACGAACCTATTCTGGCTAGGTTACCCGCTAGTGTGTTTGCCTCCCTATTAATGTGTATTAATGAAGCTTTTAATTCAATAATAAGATTTATAATTTCTTCTAAATCCTCCTCACACCTCCAGAGAATTCTTCTATTGATGACTGTATCTACTAGTAATTTCGAATCCACCAGAATTTGAATGTTTTTAAATTCTGATTTTTTACATATATCTAATCCAGTTTTTAAGGCTTTTATTTCTGATTCGAGAGCTGAAGAGGCTACGCTAGAGAGAGTAAAAGCGTTCATTACTCTCCCTTTTGAGTCTCTTATTACACCTCCCCCCCTGCAATTCCGGTATCTCTATTGGAGCTACCATCTGTATTAAGAGAGAGCTTTCCTACAGGGGGGCTATTCCAGCTTATTCTTTTGGCCCATTGTTGTTTTTTAATTTTAAACGTAAGGTCCCATGTCCTCTCATCCATCTTATCTGACTTCTCTTTTTCTATTCTAATAGGTTTTATAATCGATATATTGCTTATCTCTTTTTTAATATCTTTTATTACTTCTGTTGAATTCATCCTTAAACACCAGATTATTACATGTGGTAGTTTTTGGTTAAGCTAAGTTCTAGTGGGATTTTTTGAAGGTTTACTTCCCCATTTTTTAAGTCTGTCTATTAATCCAACCTCTTTTTTGCTTAAATTGATTTGCTTCTTCCAGCTCTTTCCAGACTTAGACTGCAATTATACCTTTAGAGAATAAGTGATCCATTGATTCCATAGCTTCAGAGTAGCATTCACATCTTGATGCCAATTTTATACCTTTTCTTTGTACATTCGTGTCTACCGGTAAGGCATTAACAAGAGTCTTCCATGTAAGAGAGCACATTTTCTGAGGGACATTATCTTGCCAAACCCACTTGAATATCACCTGGGCAGGTTTTTGTTCCTAACCAATTCCTTTACTGACTTTAAGGTGAAGTTTCCTTGTGGGGTTAGAGTCCATTTCCAACCGCTCTGTTTTAGTATATAATTTGTGTCTACTAACTCCTTTTGTTTTTCTATTGCTTTCCAGTTATTAGAAGCTTTCTTTGGGCTCTTATGTTTATGATCTAGATATTTAGCACGCATAAATCTTGCCTAGAGATTATCACTTTCTTTAAGTCTCCACCAGCCCTTACAATCCTAGGCCTTGGCCAAGTGTTGTAAGTTCATTATACCTAAACCTGCTTCTGCTTTAGGGTAACAGATGTCTTCCCAGTTTTTCCAGTGTAATTTGTTTTTCCCATCTCTTTTACCCCATAAAAAGTTAGTCATTTCTGATTCAAGTTTTTTAGTGAAATTTTTAGGAGGGTGTATAACTGATAATATGTGCACCAATGTACTTTGCAGTACATGAGAAATTAATGTGAATCTCCCTCCAAAACCCAACAGCTATTCTTTCCAACCTGCAATTTTCTTTCTTAGTTTATCCTGAAGGAAAATTAGGTATTTTTCTTTAAGTCTTCCCTCATATATTGGGCATCCTAGATATCTTAAGGCTCCTTTAATTTCTGAAAAACCTGTTATACTCTTGATTTTGTTTACTACTTTATCTTTAGTATTTTTAGATACCATAAACTGACATTTGTTCTTATTTACGACTTGGCCAGTTTCATTTTCAAATATTTGAAGGAGGTCCATAAAGTTCATTATTGATTTTTTACTTGCATTCGTGAATATTATAAGGTCATCTGCGTAAGCTAAGCATCCTATTCTAGGTGTATTTTTCGGTTGCCTGAAAGGTATTATTTTACCTTCTGACATTCTTTTATTCAGATTTCGAATTAATAGTTCTAGATATATATCGAAAAGGAGAGGAGACAAAGGATCTCCTTGTCTTAAACTTTTACTTGGTTTAAATTCTTCACCTATCTTTCCGTTAACAATTATTCTTACCCATATACTAGAAATACATCTATATATTAGATCTATGATTAATTCGGAAAAACCAAACTTTCTCATAGCAAAACATAGAGTATCCCCTTCAACCCTATCGAATGCTTTGGACAAGTCTAGTTTTACTACTAAATTCTCTCCTCTAGTTTTACTTGTTATCTCTTTCATCATTTCAGATGCCAATCTAATATTTTCTATCATTAATCTATTTTTAACAAACCCCGTTTTCTCCTGAGATATTATAGAAGGTAATATGGAGCTTAATCTATTCTGTAGAATTTTCGCTAATATCTTGTAAATAGAATTACATAGACTTATAGGTCTAAAATCCTCGCATTTCTGTGGCATTTCTTTTTTAGGGATTAATACTATATGTGATTTTGCCCAAGATTTCGGTATTTCCTCCCCTATAAAGAAGCTAGCAATTGCAGGGACTAGCTCATCTTTAACAATATGCCAGTTTGATTGGAAGAAAAAGTTATTCCAACCATCTGGCCCTGCTGCACTATCTTTTTCTAGGCTGGATACCGCCTCTTTAACCTCAAGTTCTTTGGAATCATTTCCATAATTTGATTTTGTTTTTCCGTGATGATTGCACTGATCTCTGTCATTAGTGAGTTTCCCACTCGCTGTGACTGACTGCATAATTGCTTTTTAAAAAATTCTTCAAAGAGAGTACCTATTTGCTTTTATTCTTCCACCCATATTCCATCTTCATTTTTTATACCTTTAATTTTGTTTTTTTGAGATTTGATTTTACACATATTATGAAAGAATTTAGTGTTTCTTTCTCCGTCTTTTAACCATTTAATTTCTGAACACTGCTTCCAATAAATTTTTTCCATGTGTAGTTTCAATCTCAACTCTCCTTTAGCTTTACTTAGTTCTTGCCTAGTATTTTTATTATTTGTGCTATCAAAATCCTGTTCCAACTTAGCTACCTCTTCCTTTGCTTTTTTAATTTCTTGATTAATATTACCAAATACCTCTTTATTCCATATTTTTAAACTTTTTTTTAATCTTAAGAGCTTGACCACAAGGGCTTGCATTGGTTTTCCCAGAGCTGGTTCTAGCTAGGACTCTTTCACAATTCCTTCGAAACTTGCGTGCCTAACCCACATGTTTTGGAATTTAAAATTAGGTGCGACTATCTGTCTTTTATGTATTGTAATTAGCAGTGGGCTATGATCAGAACAGGTTCTGTTTAAGTGTATCAGCCCGGTAATTCCTTGAGAGGTTACCCATTTAGAATTACACATGACCCTGTCTAGCCTTGCCCAGATTACTCCTCTCTTCCGCCAGTTATTACACCAGGTGTATCTTGAACCTATGAAATCTATATCCATTAAATTGATAGAAGCTATTGTATCATTAAATTGAGACATAGCTATCGTGTCTGGTAATTTTCCTCCTTTCTTCTCACAAGGACTTCTAACTACATTGAAATCTCCTCCTATAATCCAAGGGGAGTCTCTTTTTGCAATGTCTTTCATTTCCTCCCATAAAGTTAACCTAGATTTTTTATCATTTTTAGCATAAACTACCGAGATTATTTGATTTGTATGCTTGTTTAATTTAAAATGAACTATTTGTTCTGTATCTTTTAATATTTCAATTTCCAGCTTATTATGCCACATGATCCAGAGCTTACTATTTAGATTCGCATGCGTATTTTTAAACCCTAAAGTTTCACTATATTTAGTTAATTGATCTTGCTGTACCATTGGTTCAGCAATAACAACTAAGGATATCTTAAATATTTTAATTAATTGTTTTAACCTGTTTATCGTGGGGTTATTAGCGACCCCCCTAATATTCCAGTATAGACATCTATCCATTAAAACCTAGTTTAGCTTGAGCTCTAGTTGTGCACATCGAATCATAGACCATATTAGCATATTTCTTCATATTCCTTAGGGTTTTAGGAGTATTAAATATTTCTTGCCTTATCTCATTATATTTAACTTGTTTCCCTAGTTCCATAGCCATTCGTTTAATGGCCTCCATAGCTTGATTTCTCGAAAGCTTTTCCCAATATTCGTTGTATATTGACAAGTCATCCTTAGCTTTTTCGAGATTCTCCTCTTGTGATTCTTCATCCTTATTTATTGAGGGAGAGCTGAAGATAATTGATTCATCTTCTGGAAAATCCAGAAGATTATCATTTATCCAGTTATAATTCTCAAGTTTCTCTTTTAAAACTATTTTGGTTTTAGTTTTTCTACCATGTTCTTCTTCTTCTTCTTCTTCTTCTTCTTCCTCCTCCTCCTCCTCCTCCTCTTCTTCTTCCTCCTCCTCATCATCATCATCATCTTCTTCTTCTTTTTTCTTCCTCCTCCTCTCTACCTCCTCCTCCTCCATCAACTACTACTACTACTACTACTACTTCTTCTTCTTCTTCTTCTTCTTCTTCTTCTTCTTCTTTTATAAAGTTTTATTTTTTTAATAATAATCCTCTCTTTTGGCGGAAGAATACCATTAATACAAACTATCATCTATCCTTAACCCTTTTTACACCCATTTTTCAAATAAAAGATAAATTACATTTCCATCAATCTAATAAAATATAATCTTATTTGTGCTATGGTTATGTTATTCTATGTCTCTTTTCTTTGCCTTTTTGTGCAAGGAAGTATTCATTCTGAATGTTAATGGCTAACTTTATGATGGAAGCTAATTCATTGTCTTGCTTTCACAATCTTTCCATGAGTATAATAAACTTTATCTTGCTTCTTTCTATGTTTCTGTGCTTCTCTAGTATCTTGTATCTTTTAAATCTACATCTTTGACTCACCCTATGGCATTTTCCAGCGAGCTCGAGTCTTGAGTCATCTCGTGCCTTCTTTAGTCAAGGACGCCTTTTCTCTAGCAAAGGTCTTTGAGTACTTCTAGGAGTTGTCCTCCCAAGTGTTTATTGTTGGTTGCTGCTAAATATATCCAAATTGGCCCTTCACTTGCAAGTTTTCTACCCTGCACAAGATCAAGTGTATCATACACGTAAATGAACCCTTTCTTCGCCCTTCTATGTACAAACTAAATTAACTCTATTGGCTTGATAATTCCGGAACCAATCCATTGATGTTCAAGTTGTTTGGAATGCTTTGCCTTCTTCCATCTTTTTGCTCTTTATTCATCTCCTATCTTCTTTAACTTTTACAGGCTACACCTTGACACATGTATATTGTAGACTTCCAACAAAAAAACTTACAGAAATAGACTTCCACCAACACACACTTAAACAAACACAGACTTCCAGTAAAATATAACACAGACTTCCAGCAACCAGACTCAATATAATACAAACTTCTAGCAATAACATTTAAACAGACATCTAGCCTTCCATGTAGCTTCATCCACCGAGCTAAAGGACTAGAGGTTGCCTTATTTAGATTCGATATTGAGTATACCTGCAGAAAAGACTACATATCTATACATCCATTACCTTTTCCCGAACTAACCCCCTAATTTTATTTCAACTTAGTTTCGGTTGCTTCTTTCATTTCTACCTGCAGAAAAAAAAAACAAAAAAAAAACCACGCATGTGAAAGCCACTTACCTTATCCCTTTTGTGATTGCCTTACCCACTTATATCAATCACCCCTGAGGACCAGGGTGATCCATTATGCAATCTTATTTGCCTATTTGATCGGCAAGTTATACTTATAAGCTAATAAGTAATATTTTTAGTCTTCCTAATATAAGGAAAGTCCTTACTATCAAGTTTTAAAATTCCAGTAAATTTTTTTGGAAAACTCTCTTCATTATATTTCTGATTACCTTTCTTTCTTCCCTCTTTAGCTAATATATCCGCTAATGCATTCGCTTCTCTGAAAATGTGCTTTATAGAAAAGTTTAGAGAGTTCATATCATGTAGAATATCTTCTATGTCATCTTCATATCTCCACATCTTTGTCTGCTTTGTAATTAAATTCACAACAATTTTTGAATCTATTAGAATATCTATATTTTTACTTTCTAAGTTTCTACATAACTTAATTCCCTCTCTTAAAGCTAATATCTCAGCATGAAGAGCCGAGGATGCTTGCATCTTTCTACTGAAGGCTAATATTAGCCCTCCTTTCAAGTCTCTAATCACTCCTCCTCCCCCTGCTTCGCCCATATCTCTATCGAAACTACCATCTATGTTTAAAGATATCCTACCTTGTAATCATTTTTCCCATTTTATACTTATTATTTTAAATAGTTTAGGCTGTTTTTCTTTTCGATTCCAAAAGTTAAGGTTTCTTTATCCCTCTGCTTGAATTTGTATAGGGCTCGATTCTGAAAATTTTCTGTTTATTCTTTGATATCTTTCCAGATATCTTCTATTATCATATTATAGCCTTCAAATCTACTTTTATTTCTAGCCTTCCAAATGCACCAGATAACTATTAGTGACACATTGATTTTAATCCATTTCTGCACCGGGCTAGAAACTTTTAGATTAATCCATTTCTGAAGCCTACATTTTAAATTTAGATGTTCATATTTTAAATTCATTTCTAAGCTAGTCTCTTCCATATCTCTGCTGCCACTCTCCCGTGTGAAAGGAGATGGTCCAATGTTTCAAATTCATTTAAGCAACACTCGCATCAAGATACCAGCTTAATTCCTTTCTTCTTTAAATTATTGTCAATTGGGATAATATTAGATAAAACTTTCCACATAAAAGTTTTAATTTTTTGTGGATTATCATTATTCCATTCCCATTTAAATAATGTATGTTCTTTTAGCTTTTTTCTTAATTCATTTTTTACTGTTTTTAGTGAAAATGCTTCATCCGAGCTTAAAGTCCATTTCCATCCTTTTTTAGTGAGTGTAGAGAAACTATCAACTAAATCTTTTTGTTTAAGCATTTGTTTCCATATATGTGACCACTTACTTTTATTCTTTACTTTATTGATATCATCCTTAATACAATATTTTCCCCTCATAAATTTAGACCATAGACTATTATTTCTTTCAACCTCCACCATCTCTTGCTTGCTCTTGCTTTTGCTAAATCAATAAGGTTAACAAAACCCAATCCAGCTTCTTGAACTGGTTAGCATAAATCTTTCCATTTTTTCCAGTGTAGTTTATATTTTCCCTCTTTTTTCTCCCATAAAAAGTTAACTAATTCTTTTTCAATTTTTTAATAATAGAAGCTGAAGGTTGAATTATCATAATATTATGCATTAGAAGACTTTCCAAAACATGTTTTATTAGAGTAATTATACACCCCATACTTAAACATTCCTCCTTCCATCCCAAGATTTTCTTTTTCAATTTATTTAATAAAAATTCTAAATATTCTAACTTAAATTTACCTTCATATATCGGGCATCCCAAATAGATCATTTCTCCTTTGTTATGGGAGAAACCTGAAATATTTTTGATTTTATGAGCTAATGCAATTGGAGCCTTATATGATATCATGTATTGGCATTTCTTTTGTTTAATTTTTGACTTGTTTCTTCCTCCATGCGTTTCAATAAATTCATCAGATTATGTAATGATTTGCTACTACCACTAGTAAATATAATCACATCATATGCATATGCAAGGAAACTCACTAATGGAGTGTTCTTCGGCTATCTAAATGTGCCTATCATACCATTCAGCATTTTATCTTTAAGGTTAACTATTAAAAGTTCCAGATAAATGTTAAATAATGATTGCGAAAGTGGATCGCCATGTCTTAAACCTCTAACTGGTTTTATTTCTTCTCCTTCCTTCCCATTTATGATAATTCTAGCCCATGTATTAGAAATACATCTATAAATTAAATCTATCAATGTTTCAGAGGAACCCATCTTTCCCATGATAGAACAAAGAATGCTCCATTATACTCTATCAAAAGCCTTGGATAGATCCAAATTTATAATAACATTTTGCCCTCATGTTTTGGATCCTATTTCTCTACTCATTTCTTTAGCCAAGCAGATATTTTCCATTATTAATCTATTTTTCATAAAATTCGTTTGTTCTTCAGAAATAATTTTAGATAAAATCGAAACTAATCTATTTTGTAAAATTTTAGATATAATTTTGTAAATTGTGTTACATAGGCTTATTGGTCTAAAATCTTCACCTTTCTACGGATTCTCTATTTTAGGTATGAGAATAATGTGAAAGCTTCCCCCTTTCTTTCCAAA
This sequence comes from Sapria himalayana, assembly GCA_029783825.1. Taxonomy (NCBI): domain Eukaryota; kingdom Viridiplantae; phylum Streptophyta; class Magnoliopsida; order Malpighiales; family Rafflesiaceae; genus Sapria; species Sapria himalayana. The sequence goes on from JAREIK010000215.1 coordinate 3,003,745, forward strand.
TTCAGCCCCACAAAGTATACTATTAACAGCTTTTTCTATATCCTTCTTTATTATATCCCAACATACTTGGAAAAAGCAGTTGTTCCAACTATTCGGTCCCGCTGCCCTATCTTTGTTCATACTATAAATCACTATTTTAATTTCTTCTTCTTCTGGAGGTTTAATTAACATGTTATTATCTTTTATGGTTATTTTATTTTCTATGTTTTTTAAAAGTGAATTTCCTTTTAGTTCTCTTATTCCACCTAAATTATTTTCAAAAACTTTGAAAATAGTTTTGAATATCTGAATCTTTTTCAAGCCATTTTTCCTTATTATATTTAATACCTCTAATTCTATGTTTCTGATATTTTAACTTAGCTACTTTTTGAAAAAACTTTGTGTTTTTATCACCTTCTTTAAGTCATTTAATTTTAGATTTTTATTTCCAAAAAGCTTCTTCCATTAATATTTTTAGATTTAATTCTGCTTGTGCCTTGCTAAGAGCACTTCTATTATCTATATTTTGAATTTTTTCAAATTCTATTTCTCTTTTTAGTACCAGTTCCTCTGCATCTTTTATATTTTTAATTATATTCCCAAAAGTATCCTTATTCCACTTTTTAATTCAACTTTTAATCTACTCAACTTGTTATTTAAAACTGGAATACGATTTCCTAATGTCTCTTTGTTCCAGGACTGTTTCACCATCTTTAAAAATTATGGTGTAAACACCAAAAATTCTGGAATCTAAAAGAGCCTCCTGTATGTGTTGATTTTTTAATAGTAATTAATAATGGGCTGTGATAGAGCAGGTTCTGTTTAAGTATTTCACCTCTGTAGAGCCAATTTGATCTAGCCATTTAAAATTAAATAAGACCCTATCTAATCTCGCCCATATTGTGCTCTTTTTCCTCCAGTTATTACACCATGTAAACGGTGAGCCTAAAAATTTAGCTTCTATTAAGTTTGTTTTATTTATTATATCATTAAAGTGAGTTATTCCTCCCTTAATTGGTTTCCTACCACCCTTCTTTTCTTTAAGGCTTTTAACTATATTAAAATCTCCACCGATGATCCAATGCTTTTTTTCCATCAAAATTTTTTTCATTTCCTCCATAATTCTTTTCTCTCTTCTCTTTTATTTTTTGCATAAACTATTGTTATTATTTTATTTTCATCTTGACTTAGACTAAAGTTTATTAGTTGATTAGTTTCTTTTAATATTTTTATATGTAAATTATCTTTCCATAAAATCCAGATTTTTCCATTATTATTAGCATAGCCATTTTCAAATCCTAACAATTCTTTATAATAGTTTAGCTGGACTCTATCCACCATAGGTTCAGCTATCAAAATAAGATTAATTTTATGCATATATATTAGTTTTTTTATTCTAATTATTGAGGGGGGATTTGCCATTCTCCTAATATTCCAATAGATGTAATTATACATTCCTTATGGATTTAGCTTGTACTCTAGTGGTGCATTTAGTTTCGTATATCTTACTCAAATGTTTTTTAATGTTTCTAGGCTTTCTTAGTGAGCTTAGATCTTCTCCTTTCTCCTCTTTCCATTCCCTACCCAATTGAATGGCCATTATTTTTAGTTCTTCAATTGTCCAATCTCTATTTCCCATTTTTTGTTTAAGCATAAGTTTTTCTATATTAATATCATCATTATTGATTCTATTTTTCTGCTCATTGTCTTCCCCATCCGTATAGAGGGAAGTCAAGCTTTTTATTTCTGATTCATCATCTGAATCCTCTTCCACAAGCACTGCCCAACTTTTATTTTTTTGTTTCTTATTTTTCATTTGATTTCTGGTTCTCCTATTTAGTTCTGAGATTTTTTTTCATCATTTCTTTCCTTTTAGCATTTTCTGTGGATTCTGTTCTTGCATCCTCATTATTCAGCATGTTATATTCAATTAATTTTAATTCTTCAACTTCATCATTCTGTATTTCTGTTTGGGCAGTAGGTTGAAGTTTTTTTTGATATCTAACCATTTCTCCTTTACTTTCGATTGCTCTTTTCTTCTCTTCTAGTTTCTGTTTGTTTTCAATTCTTTTTTTATTAACCAAACATACCTCCAAAGCATGCCCCATCTTTTTGCAACATGCACAAAATGGAGGGAGGTATTATGGAACAACAGCTTGCCAAAAACCACCTTCGTCTGTGTTTCCAATCCAAATACGGTGAGGGAGAGTTTTCTGTAAATCCACCTCTACACAAATTCTTGCTACACTCGGTCTAGAGAGTGTACCGTAGCACCATCAAGAAGAAGAGGAGAGCCCAAAACACACGCAATACGATATAATGTCATTTTATCAAAGTAGTGAATCGGGAGCATAGGTAATAGAATCCATACCGAAGCCAACGACGATTCCTCCTTTGTGTTGAATTCTGGAGTCCATTTGAAGGTTCTCCTGGGGTAACCCATGATGTACCAAACTCCTTTCAGCCATAAACGGTGGAAATCCTCCTCGGAATGAAGTTGCAGTAACACATGTTTCTCATCAATCAGCCAGATTTTAATCAATATTCTGAGTTTCAATGATTCGAAGAATGCCCTGACATCATCAATACTGGGCCTTCCATGCGAGAATTTCCCCACGAGAGTGTGTGATGAGTTGTAGAGAGCTTGTGAACTTCCTCGGCCGAGAAGAATATCGAGGGTTCCTTGATATTTTTTGCGTGAT
>JAREIK010000215.1:3011425-3037571 GCA_029783825.1 Sapria himalayana
CTAAAAGACAGCAGGCACTACGTCCAGCTTTATGTCATTTTCCTCTACTTAGTTACCTGCAAGAAAGAGCTACATGCATATATATAATCTACTCTATTATTCAATACCCCGTCTTGCTCCTTCTAATTAGCCCTGCAATGTTACTGTACATTTTTTTTTAATTAAAGCTGTAAAACAGCAACTGTACTGTAATTTTGAGCCCTCTGCAGTGTTATTGTTTTTTAATAAGCAACCTGCAATGCATGAAAGTATATTTTAAAGCCTGCCGTGTTGCTGTATTTTTGAGCCCCCTAAACCTGCAGTCTTACCAATCTGTACTACAATGTATCCCAACCATCATAGCAACATCCCTCAGGACCAGGATGAGACTATGAAGATATGAACTTTAATCTGTTTCAGCATCATACATAGAATACCAGAATAAACACAAGAAAATCCTTATAACTAAAAATTATTATTTTTAATTTTTCTAATATAAGGAAAATCCATGCTATCTAATTTTATAATACCAAAATACTTTTTTGGTAAATTATCTTTTTTATACTCGTGATCTCCTCTCTTCCTACCATCTTTAGATAATGCATCAGCCAAAGCGTTAGCTTCTCTGAAGATGTGTTTTATAGTGAAATCTAATGAATTTATGTCATGCAGAATTTCTTCTATCTCATTTTCATATTTCCACATAATTGACTGTATTTTAATTAGATTTACAACTATTTTTGAATCAATTTGAATATCTACATTCTTGATATTTAAGTTTTTACATATTCTTATTCCTTCTTTTAGTGCTAATATCTCGGCATGTAAAGCCGACGATGCTTGCAATCTTCTAGTGAAAGCTAAAATTAACTTCCCCTCCGAGTTTCTAATTGCTCCCCCTCCTCCAGCTTCCCCCATATCTCTATCAAAACTACCATCTGTATTTAAGGTAAACACACCTCTTGCAGGTTTTTCTCATTTTATGCTAATTGTTTTAAACTGCTTAAGTGGTTTTTCTTTTAGGTTCCAAAACTGTAAGGTATCCTTATCCATCTTTGAACCTTGTGTTTTTATAGGGCATATCTCTGAAATTTTTTTTGTTTCCTCTTTTATTTCTTTCCAGATATCTTCCACCATCATATTATACCCTTCGAATCTACTTTTATTCCTAGCTTTCCAAATGCACCAAATGACTATTGGTGGAACATTGCTTTTAATCCATTTCTGTGCCATGCTAGGAACATTTGAATTACACCATTTTTTAAACCTGCAACTTAGAGGGAAATGTTCATATTTTATCTGCATTTCTGATGCTAATCTTTTCCATATTTCTGCAGCTACTTTTCCTTCTGAAAATAGGTGATCTAATGTTTCAATCTCATTTAAGTAACATTCACATCTAGAAACTAGCTGAATACCTTTCTGCTTTAAATTATTATCAATTGGGATAATATTAGATAAAACTTTCCACATAAAAGTTTTAATTTTTTGTGGATTGTCATTATTCCAAGCCCATTTAAATAATATTTGTTCTTTTTTCTTTTTTCTTAAGACATTTTTCACTGTTTTAAGTGAAAATGTGCCCTCCGGAGATAAGGTCCATCTCCATCCTTTTTTCGTCTGTTTAGAGTAATTTTCCACTAAATCTCTTTGTTTAAGCATTTGATTCCAAACCTATGAACTCCTACTTTTATTTTTTATTTTATTAATGTCATCCTTTATGCAGTACTTTGCCCTCATAAATTTAGACCATAAACTTTCATTTTCTTTTAAATTCCACCATCTCTTGCTAGCCCCTGCTTTGGCTAAGTCAATGATGTTGACAAAGCCTAAACCAGCTTCTTGGAAAGGATAACATAAATCTCTCCATTTTTTCCAATGAAGTTTGTGTTTATCCTCTTTTTTACCCCACAAAAAATTGGCTAATTCTTTTTCAATTTCATTTATAAATTTGATTGAAGGCTGCGTGATCATAATATTATGCATTATTAAACTTTCTAAAACATATTTTATAAGGGTTATTCTGCCACCCATACTTAGATATTCTACTTTCCATCCTGCAATTTTCTTTTTTAATTTATTTATTAGAAGCACTAAGTATTCTGTCTTGAACTTTCCTTCATAAATCGGGCAACCTAGATAAATCATTTCTCCTTTTTTGTGAGAGAAACCTATGATATTTTTAATTCTATGTGATAATGCAGTTGGGGCTTTATAAGATATCATATATTGACATTTTCTTTTGTTTAATTTTTGACATGTTTCTTCCTCCATGCATTTTAATAAATCTATCAGGTTACTTAATGATTTACTGCATCCATTAGTGAATATCATTACATCATCTGCATATGCTAAACAACTTACCAGGGGTGTGTTTTTTGGCTGTCTAAAAGTACCTATAAGACCATTTAACATTTTATTTTTAAGATTAACTATCAAGAGTTCTAGATAAATATTAAATAGTGATGGCGATAGCGGGTCACCTTGTCTTAAACCTCTAACTGGCTTTATTTCCTTTCCTACTTTCCCATTTGTTATAATTCTAGCCCATGTGTTTGATATACATATGTATATCAGATCTATCCATGTCTCAGAGACACCCATTTTTCTCATCGTTGAACAGAGAATACTCCATTCAACTCTATCAAATGCTTTAGAAAGATCTAGCTTAATTAATACATTATTACCTCTTGTTTTAGTACCTATTTCTCTGCACATTTCTTTTGCCAAGCAGATATTATCCATAATCAATCTATTTTTCATAAAACCAGTTTGTTCTTCTGAAATAATTTTTGGTAATAGCAATGCTAATCTATTTTGTAGAATTTTGGCTAAAATTTTATATATTGAATTACAAAGACTAATTGGCCTAAAGTCCTCTCCTTTCTGTGGATTTTCCACTTTCGGAATGAGAATTAAATGAAAACTACCCCATTTCTTACCTATATCAGCTCCACAAAATACTATTTATGGCTTTTTCTAAATCTTTTTTTATTATTTACCAGCAAATTTGAAAGAAGCAATTGTTCCAACCATCTGGGCCAGCTGCACTGTCTTTATTCATACTAAAAATTGCATTTCTAATTTCTTCTTCTTCAGGGAATTTTGTTAGCATATTATTATCATCTGAAGAAATTTTATTCTCTATATTTTGTATAAGTGTGTTGCCTTTTAGCTCTCTTATTCCACCTAAGTGATTCTCAAAAAACTTTGTAAAATAATTTTCTATATCTAAGACTTTTTCAAGCCATACATTTTCATTGTTTTTTATTCCCCTAATTCTATGTTTTTGAGATTTTAGTTTAGCCACTTTTTGAAAAAATTTTGTGTTTTTATCTCCTTCTTTCAACCATTTAATTTTCACTTTTTGTTTCCAGAAAGCTTCTTACATTAACAGTTTTAATTTTAATTCCGCTTGTGCCTTGCTAAGAGTTCTTCTATTGATTATACTTTGGTCTGTTTCAAATTCTAATTCACTTTTTAGTACTAGCTCTTCTGCATCTTTTATATTTTTAATTATATTTCCAAATGTTTCATTATTCCACTTTTTTAATTCAACCTTTAGTCTACTCAATTTATTATTTAGAATTTGAATCGGATTTCCTGAAACTTCAAGATTCCAGGAGTCCTTTATCTTATTCAAGAATTCATGATGTAAGCACCAAGAATTTTGAAATTTAAAAGAACCTCTTGTGTAAATTATTCTTTTAACAGAAATCAATAATGGACTGTGATCAGAGCAGGATCTATTTAAATGATTAACCTCTGTAGAGCCAAACTGTTCTAACCATTTAAGGTTAAATAAGACCCTGTCTAATCTAGCCCATATTGTGCCATTCTTTTTCCAGTTATTGCACCATGTGAAAGATGAGCCATTAAATTTGGCTTCTATTAGATTAGTATTATTTATTGTGTCATTAAATTGAGCCATTCCTCTCTTATTTGGTGATCTACCACCCTTCTTTTCATTAAAATTTCTAACCGTATTGAAGTCTCCACCTATTATCCAGGGCTTATTTTCTAGGGCAGTTTTTTTCATTTCCTCCCATAATTCTTTTCTCTCCTCTTTTTTATTTTTGGCATAAACTATCGTTATTATTTCATTTTCATTTTGACTTAGACTCAGGTTTATTAATTGATTAGTATCTTTTAATATTTTTATGTCCAAATTATTTTTCCACAATATCCAGATTTTACCATTATTATTAGAGTAACCATGATTAAATCCTAAAATAGTTTTATAGTATTCTAGTTGAGTTTTATCCACCATCGGTTCAGCTATTAAAACAAGATTAATTTTATGCATGTATATTAGTTTTTTCAATCTATTCCTTGAAGGGGAATTTGCAATTCCCCTTATATTCCAATAAATGTAATTATACATTCTTTATGGATTTAGCTTGCGCTCTAGTAGTGTATTTGGTCATATATATTTTATTTAAGTGTTTTTTCATTTTCCTTGGTTTTTTAAGTGAGCTTAATTCTCCTCCTTTCTCCACTTTCCATTCTCTATTTACTTGGATAGCCATTATTTTTAACTCCTCAATTTCCCAATCTTTATTTCCCATTTTTTGTTTTGCTTTAGAATTATCTATATTTATATCATCTTTAGTTGTTCTTTGCTTTAGTTCATTTTCCTCCACATCCGTATAGAGGGAGGTCAAACTTTTTATTTCAAATTCTTCCTCAGAGTCCTCTTCAGCAAGGACAGCCCAGCTTTTATTTTTTTGGAAATTAGTTTTCATTTGAACTCTAGTTCTTTTATTTAATTCTGAAATTTTTCTAATCAACTCCCTCCTCTTCCTCTCTTCTATTTCTGCCCTTTCATCTTCTATATTCGGTTTGTTATATTCAATTAATTTTAGTTCTTCTACCTTACCATTCTGAATTTCTAATTGAGCAATGTATGAATTCTGTGGTTTTATTTGATAAATCAAATCTCCTCTTCTACCTACTGCCATTTTTCTTTCCTTTCCTATTTCCTCTTGTTTTAGCTTATCATCTATTCTTTTCTTGTTCACTAAACATGCTTCTAAACCATGACCCATCTTTTTGCAGCAAGAGCAGAATGGAGGGAGGTATTCTGGAATGATTTGTTGCCAAAATCCCCCTCCATCTATAGTTCCAATCCAGATACGATTGGGTAATGGTTTCTGTAAGTCCAGCTCAACACAAACACGTGCAACACTTGGTCTAGAGAGTGTTGCAGTAGCACCATCAAGAAGAAGAGGAGAGCCAAGCAAACAAGCAATACGGTATAAAGCATACTTATCAAATCAATGAATCGGGAAATGGGAAACAGCAGCCATACCGGGGCCAAGGAGGATTCTTCCTTCGTCGTGAATTTAGGGGTCCATCTGAACATTCTCATGGGATAGCCCATGATATACCAGACGCTTTTCAACCATAGACGATGGAAATCCTCTTCGGAATGTAGTTGTATCAGCACGTGTTTATCTTCTATGAGCCCGATTTTAATCAAAGCTTTGAGCTTCAAAGCTTCAAAGAAGGAGCGGATATCATCAATACGAGGTCTACCATGCGAGAATTTACCCACAAGTGTGTGCTTGTGAGGTTCAGAGAGCATTCGAAGGTCTTCGGCAAAAAAAAATATCGAGGGTTCCTCGATATTTTTTTTTTCTTGAGTGTCCGAGTAAGACGAAAGAGGTGCGTTCCTCTTAACAAAATCCGAAAATGATTTCTTATTAACTAAGAAATCCATTGCCTTCAAAATTCGCTTGCAATTTACTTCTTCCTCAACAAAAATTGCAGAATCTTTCCCTAGGAAGACGAAGGATGCGCGGTTCCTTCGAAGGTTTTTCGAGAGCCCCAAAAGATATGAATTGCAGAATCTAAAAAAATCATGTCTTCTTCTGCTTCTTCTTCTTCTTCTTCTTCTGCTTCTTCTGCTTTTTCTTCTTCTTATGCTTCTTCTTCTACTTCTTCTTCTTCTTCTTCTTCTGCTTCTTCTTCTTCTTATGCTTCTTTTTCATCTGCTTCTTCTTCTTCTGCTTCTGCTTCTTCTTCTTCTTCTTCTTCTGCTTCTTCTGCTTCTTCTTCTTCTTTTTCTTCTTCTTCTTCTTCTTCTTCTGCTTCTTCTTCTTCTTCTTCTTCGGCTTCTTCTTCTTCTTCTTCTTCTACTTCTTCTTCTTCTTCTTCTTCTGCTTCTTCTGCTCTTCTTCTTCTTCTACTTCTTCTTCTTCTTCTTCTTCTTCTTCTGCTTCTTCTTCTTCTTCTTCTTCTTCTTCTGCTTATTCTTATTCTTTTCATTCTATTTCTTCTTCTTCTTTTTCTTCTTCTTCTTTTTTTAAAAGGAGTTTTTTAATATTAACCCTCTCTTTTGGCGGAGGAATATCATTTTTACAAACTAAATCTACCCATTCCCCTCTTACAACCTTGCCCCTTAACAACAAGTAAAAATTATAAATTGATAGGCATTTATCCTAGAGAAACTTAGCAATCGATGCTCTTTTGCTGGAGTTGCTTTAAAATCCTTCAATTTTGCTTTAACATTCCTTGTTATGCTCTTAGAATCCGGTTCAGTTCCTACAACTTTGTTGTGCTTGATCTTCTACCCTCCTTATAGCTGCTCTTTTTCCTGCCTATGATGTTGTCTCTATTCTTTTAACCTCTTTTGTTCCAGTCGAGTTAATGCATACTCATCTTGTTAACTTCAACACTTTATTTTGTCTCAATTTCCAATTGCACCGATGCCTCATTTGTCACTCTTATTCTGAATTTTCCAGCTTTCAATAGCTGCAGAACCAGCCTCCTATTCTAGACCCTTACATGCCCTAATTCTATAAATTAAAGTAAATTAACACATAACTTTTACTGCAACATTCACACATATCCTCTTAACCTGAAATTAATACAGACTGTACACCAAACAAAACGTATTCTAAGATTATAACAATTCCAGCAACTGCTGGATTTTCTGGGTCTTTTTTCTATGGTATTGCGCTGCTAAGAGAAGAGAAGATAACAGGATAATATACTAACATTCAAGTGCTTACCTTGCTCTTTCCCATTAGCCTTCGTATTGTTCACCTGCAAAGACAGAAATTCCCCTGCACAGAGGCTACCGCAACAACATACCAATCTAACAAAATTCATAGATATATGACATATATATATCTAAACCACGCAAGCTAAACTTGTTGGGATGGAGATTAGGTGGTAGGCTTTGGTCAGTTTATACATACTTTCTTCAGAACCAGGAAAATTTGTAAGCTTTGATTTCCACCCATAATACTAACCAGCCCATTCGTACTCTTAGCATTTAATTGAAACATTCATCATTAGAGGAAAGAGTTTTTATTATTCTAATGTATGGGAGTTCTTCCTTATCCATTTTTGTAATTCCTTTAAATTTATCTGGGAGAGACTCTTGTTCAAATTTCTGAAAATTTTTATTTCTTCATTCTTTAGCTAACTTGTCTGCCAGTGAGTTAGCTTCCCTATAAATATGTATGATCGATGCATTCAAAGCTTCTACTAGTTTATTAATATCTTCTAACTCTTTTTCGTATTTCCACATGCTACTTTCTTTATTCACTAGATCAACCAAGATTTTAGAATATATCTGTATATCTAGATTTGATAGATTTTCAGATTTACACACCTGTAGACCTTCTCTTAATGGCCTTCCATATATCTTCAACTACCATATTGCGACCTTCATATCTACTACTATTCCTGGCTTTCCACATACACCAGATGGTAATATGAGGGATATTATTTTTAAGCCAAGTGTGAAGACTATGCCGTGTGTGAGCCAAGCTCCACTTAAGAAGTCTATCTTTAAGAGAAGAACATTTATGCTTAATACCCATTTCAGTTTCTAATCTTTTCCATATTACCGATGCAATATTTCCTTGAGAGAACAAGTGATCTAATGTTTCTGTGGCATGGAAACAGCATTCGCACCTAGAGGGGAGTCGTATACCTTTCCTTTTTATGTTTTCATCTATCGGAACAATATTTGAGAGAACTTTCCATGTATTAGTTTTAATTTTTTGACTAATATCATTATTCCAGACCCATTTAAATAAATGTTGCACAACCTTCCTGTTTCTCACTATTTCTTTAATATCATTATTCTATGCAATATTTAGATCTCATAAACTCAGCCCAAAGGCTGTTATTTTCCTTGAGTCTCCACCATCTTTTACACGCCCAGGATTTGGCAAGGTCATTTAACTCAACAAAACCCAGCCCTGCTTCCTGTTTAGGGTAGCATAAATCTTTCCACTTTTTCCAGTGAAGCTTTCTTTTGCCATTGCTAGCTCCCCACAGAAAATGGGCCAATTCTTTCTCGATACTTTTTTAACTGCCTCTGGAAGATAAGTAACCATCATATTTTGTATGGTTACACTTTGAAGCACATGGGTAATTAAAGTAATCCTACCGCTCATGTTAAGTGATTCTACTTTCCAACCTGCAATTTTATTTTTGATTTTAACATTTAAGAATTCTAAATACTCTGGTTTTAATTTTCCTTCATAAAGCTGGCAGCCAAGATATTGCATAGTGCCTTTTTTATGAGAAAAACCTGTTATTCTGTTAATTTTGAGATTTAAGCTTGGTGTGGCATTCTTGGTAGTCATGAATTGACATTTATTGTTATTTATTTTCTGCCCTGTTTCATTTTCTAATGTTTTTAATAAGTCCATTAGATTATGTAGGGACTTGGCACTACCGTTTGTGAAGATTATCACATCATCCGCATACGCCAGACATCTCACTGAAGGGGTATCTTTCGGCTGTCTAAAATGTCCTATTATGTTAGAGTGCATCTTAACTTTAATGTTAATAATTAATAGTTCTATGTAAATGTTAAAGAGAGAGGGAGAGAGGGGATCTCCATGTCTTAAACCTCTTAGTGGCTTAATGTCTTTTCCTAGATCTCCATTGAGAAGAATTTTGATCCATGAGCTTGATATACATCTATATATCAGATCAATCCAGGTTTCTGAGAAGCCCATATTTCTCATGATAAAGCATAAGATATTTCATTCTACTCTTCGAAGGCTTTAGATAGGTCTAACTTTATCATGACATTATGCCCTCTAGTTTTAGTACCTATTTCTTTAATCATTTCTTTAGCTAGACAGATATTTTCCATTATTAGCCTGTTTTTCATGAATCCTGACTGTTCTTTAGATATAATTTTTGGTAGGACTCCAGCTAATCTACTTTGGAGCAGCTTAGTCAAAATTTTGTAGATGGAGTTGCATAGGCCAATAGGTCTAAAATCCTCTGCCATTTGAGGATTTTCCATTTTTGGAATGAGAGTGATATACGTGCTGCTCCATTTCTTACCTATCTCAGCTCCACAAAAAATCCAGATTATGACATTTAAGAGCTCATTTTTTATAATAGGCCAGTAATTTTGGTAAAATTCATTATTCCACCCATCCGAGCCCGGAGCGCTATTTTTGCCCAGACTGAAAACCGTAGTCTTTAGTTCTTCTTCATTCGGAAATCTTGTGAGTATATCATTTTCTGCACTAGTGATTTTTTGTTCAATGTTATGTAGAAGATAATTTTCACGCATGATTATATCTCCTCTAAATAATCTTTCGAAATGATCATCAAAGTGATTTTTAATATCTATATCTCTGTCTAACCATTTATTTAGATTGTTTTTTATGCTTTTTATTCTATGCTTTTGTATTTTAAGTTTGGCTGATTTCTGAAAGAACTTAGTGTTTTTGTTTCCTTCTTTCAGCCATTTTATTTTGGCTTTTTGTTTCCAGAAGACTTCCTCCATGTGAAGCTTTAGTTTTAATTCGGCTTGTGCTCTATTTAACTCCTTTCTACTGTCTTTATTTTGAAGTAAATAATCATCTAGTTCCCTTTTTTCAACTTCATGTTCTGCTACAATGATGTTATTATTAATATTGCAAAAGATATCTTTATTCCATGTCCTTAAGTATTTTTTTAGTCTATTTAGCTTCATATTCCAGATTTGACCCGGATTACCTGAAGATTCCTTTGACCATGAATTTTTAACCATATTAATAAATGTGTGATGCAAGCACCATGCATTCTGGAATTTAAAAGAGTTATTTATGGGTCTAGACTTTTCTACCGATATGATTAGAGGATTGTGATCTGAACAGGATCTATTTAGATGTTTCACTGACGTGGATCCATATGACTCTAGCCATTTTACATTATATAATACTCTGTCTAATCTTGCCCATATGGTCCTTTTATCTTTCTGGTTATTGCACCAGGTGTAATGAGAGCCTAGGAAGTTTGCTTCCATCAGACTGGCCTCTGAAATAGTCTTGTTAAAATGAGAGATAGCTTTTTTGTTAGGAGGATTTCCCCCTGTTTTTTCACAAACTTTCCTTATTATGTTAAAGTCACCTCCTATTATCCAGGGTATGTTTAAATTTGCTATTTTTAGTATGTCGTCCCAGAGGGACCTTCTACCTTCTTTAGTGTATTTAGCATAGACTGCCGAAATTATTTCATCTCGGGCGGGATCTAAGCTAAAGTTGATCATTTTATCTGAGTCTTCTAAAATGTTTATGTTAAATATGTTTTTCCAAAATAGACAAATTTTGTTATTTTTGTTGGAAAATGCCTCATCAAATCCTAAGATATTTTTATAGTGTTCTATCTGGTCCTTACTTATTATAGGTTCAACTAATATTATAAGTGGAGTTTTATGGATTTGTATTAATTTTTTAATTCTTTTTATAGTAGGGGCGTTTTCGATGCCCCTTGCATTCCATAAGAGAAATCTAAACATTGGAATTAGACTTAGCCCTAGCTCTAGTGATGCACTTAGAATCATAAGTTTTATTTATGTATTTTTTTCGTGTTTCTAGTTCTTTTTATAGCACTCGTATCTTCTATTTTCTCTTCTCTCCACTTCCTACCTTGCTGAACGGCCATGATTTTTATTTCTTCCATGGCCCATTCTCTATTTCCCATTTTATTATAGGATCTTTCAATATCTATATCATCTTTAGAGGTTTTAAAAGGCTTTGGTTCTTCCTCTTTTTTGTCTAGGTTGATCCCACTTCTAACCTCTAGCTCATCTTCCGAGCTATTAACTATTTCCGTTGCCCAGCTCTTTCTCACGACTTTCTTTTTTTCAAATCTTCCTCTCCTAACTTTTTTATTAATTTCTGCAATTTTTTGCATAAGTTCATGAGTTTTATTGAATTCCAAACTATCTATCTCCTTTCTCTCTTTTTCTCTAGGAGGCACATATTCTACGATTTCTAATCCAGTTTCTACTGCCCCTAGTTTCTGTTCTAAAATTTGGGGGGGCTTTATTCTGTATTCCTCTCTTCCCCTCCTTGCGGTTGTTCTAGAGCCAAGCCATTGTTTGTCTTCTAAGTGCTTCTTTTTAACTAAACATTGGTCACGACTATGGCCAAGTTTACTGCAGTAAGAACACTAATATGAAAGGTTTTCGGGAGTTATTTCTTGCCAGAAACCTTCTCCCTCTTTGGTTCCAATCCATATGCGGTGTGGGATAGGATGCAGTAAGTTAACCTCTATGCATACTCGAGCAACACTCGGGTGAGACAATGTGGCAGTATCACCATCGAGAAGGAGAGGGGTGCCCACTGCATGTGCAATATGGTAGAGGGAGAATTTATCAAAGAGATGTATGGGCAGCATAGGGAGAAGGAACCAAACCGGTGTTAATGGCGATTCTAGCTTGGTTGAGAAGGATGACATCCACCTGAAAGCTCGCATGGAGTAGCCCATAATGTACCATATACCTTTCAACCAGACCCTGTGGAAATCTTCCTCACTGGATAGTTGCAGAAGAATGTGCTTGGCGTCGAGAACGCCTATTTTTGTTAGACATTTAAGCTTCAATGATGCATAGAAAGCTCGAATATCTTCAACGCGCGGACGGCCATGTGAAAATTTGCCCACCAGTGTGAATTTGTGGGCTTCCGATAGCATATCAATATCTGTCGAGGAGAACTCTATCGAGGGTTCTCCATTTTTTTTCCCGTGAATATCCGAAGCTTGCGAATAGTGATGCGCGGTCTTATTGAATTGTTGGGAAAACGACTTCTTCTTCGTTAAATAATCTAAATGCTCCATTTGATGCTTGAAATTGCCTTGTTCTTCACTGGATTTTGATGTTTCTCTCTCTAAAAATCGTGTTTCTCTCTCTAGAACTTGAGAGAAAAACTTGAGAGAACTCAAAAATCATTCCTTCTCCCTCTTCTTCTTCTTCTTCTTCTTTTAAAGTGTTTATTTATTAATTACTCTCTCTTTTGGAGGAGGAATACCATTTTTACAAACTAGAAACTACCCTTTAACCCTCTTACAGCATTATCCAATTCATAGCTAACTTGAAAATAGAAAATAAATTAGGATCTATGAAATCTTTATATGAGGGCACTTATTGCGCCAGCGTCCCTATGTTACAATCTTGAAGTTGCTTTTATGTAATTGCTCATCTCCATACGGACATGTATTTTGCATTTGCCCCACATTGCCTCTTTGAAGTTCTTTATGTTCTCTAACTCCTAGTTTTAGAAGGTTAGATATCTCTTATCTGCTCCTCCTTGTTTAGCTTTATATTCCTCTCTAATATCTGCAACCAAAGATACATTCCAACATAGAATTTTCCTCATATATACCTGTATTTTGCTGCTGATTTCCAATATCTAATTGCTCCACTTTATCTGTTTCAGCCTTTTGTAATTCTAATCCTTTTGAGCACATTGAGATGATGGATTGATCTTTAAGGATCTTTGAGCCTAGCTGAGCTTTTTCTAGAATTTCCAGCTTAGAATACAGCATATCCTATTCTATACACCCACATCCTAATACTCTAATGAACGTATAAAATAACACATGACCTGAATATAGACTCCATTCACCAATAACATACTTTCATAAAATAACATACTTTCACCCACATCCTAGCTGAGCTTGCAATAATTCCATTAAATTCGTAATAGAGCTTTTACTTGCATTTGTAAAAATTATTAGATCATCAGCATAAGCCAAACAGCCTATTTGTGGAGTATTATTTGGTTGTCTAAAAGGTAATATTTTCCCTTCAGACATTCTTTTATTTAAATTGAGAATAAGCAGTTCTAAATATATATCAAATAGTAGGGGGGATAATGGGTCTCCATGTCTTAGGCTTCTTTTTGGTTTGAATTCCTTCCCTATATTTCCGTTTATAATGATTCTAACCCAAACACTTGAAATACATCTATATATTAAATCAATGCATAATTCAGAAAAGCCATTCTTTCTCAAAACGAAACAGAGAGTGTCCCATTCCACCCTATCAAATGCTTTAGATAAATCCAACTTAATTACTAGGTTATTACCTCTCGTTTTAGTTGCAATGTCTTTCATCATTTCTGATGCTGACCTTATATTTTCAATCATCAGTCTATTTTTAATAAATTCTATTTGCTCTTGCGATATTATTAATGGCAAAATATTACTTAATCTATTTTGAATTATTTTAGCCAAAATCTTATAAATCGCATTACATAAGCTTATTGGTCTGAAATCTTCACATATCTGTGGGGCTTCTTTTTTGGGAATAAGTACTATAAACGAGTTTGCCCAAGCTTTAGGAATATCTACTCCAGCAAAGAAACTAGCAATTGTTGTGACTAGATCATTCTTAATAATGGACCAATTGAGTTGGAAAAAATAATTATTCCAGCCATCTGGTCCCGTTGCACTATCTTTATCAAGATTAAAGACTGATATTTTTACCTCTTCTTCTTCTGGAATCTTCTCCATTGCTTGGTTCTGTTCTTTTTTAATGGAGGTCCCAACCTCTTGCATTAAAAGGCTTCCTTCATGAGGCCTTAGACCACACAAGTGGGATTTAAAGAATTCCTAAAAAAGAATTCCAAGTTGCTTATCTTCTTCTATCCATGTTCCTTTATTTTTTAGGCCTTTAATTTTATTTTTCTGTGTTTTTATTTTACACATATTATGAAAAAATTTAGTATTTCTATCATCATCTTTTAACCATTTAATTTTTGATCATTGTTTCTAGTATATCTCTTCCATGTGTAATTTTAAACTCAGTTCAGCTTTAGCTTTATTTAATACTTGTCTGGTTGCTTCTTCATTTCTATTGTCGTATTCTTTTTCTAGCTTTTCCACTTGTTCTTCTGCTTGTTTTATTTTCTGATTTATATTTCCAAAAACTTTATTATTCCAAGTTTTTAAATGTTTTTTTAATCTATGTAACTTAGTCATTAGGACATGCATTGGTTTCCTTTGTGCTGGTTCTGACCATGACTCTCTTACTAGTTTTTCAAATTTTATATGTTTTTTCCACATATTTTGAAATTTAAAAGTACCTATACCTTTTTTATTATTATGAATTGTTATGAGGAGTGAAGAGTGATCTGAACAGGTTCTGTTTAAGTGTCTAAGCCCTATAGTCCCGTGTGAGGCTACCCACTTAGCATTACACATTACCCTATCTAGCCCGGCCCAAATTGCTCCTCTTTTTCTCCAGTTATTACACCAAGTGTAATTAGAACCTGTAAAGTCTATTTCCATCAAGTTGGAATTAGAGATTGCCCCATTAAATTGAGACATTGCTATTGGGTTCGGGGGTTTTCCTCCCTTTTTTTCCAAGGCACTTCTAATCACATTAAAACCTCCTCCTATAATCCAGGGAGAGTTTTTCACCGCTATTTCTTGCATTTCCTTTCATAAGACTAATCTAGATTTTTTATCATTTTTGACATAAACTACCGATATTATGTCTTCTGAATTATTATTCATTTTAAAATGCACTATATGTTCTGTGTCTTTTAATATTTTATTATCTAAATAATTATGCCACATTATCCAGAGTTTATTGTTTAGGTTAGCAAATGAATTATTAAACCCTAGAATTTTACTATATTTAACTATTTGTTCTTGCTGAGTCATAAGCTCTGCAATAACAACCAATGAAATTTTATGTGTTTTAATCAATCTTTTTAATCTATTTATCGAAGGGCTATTCGCAGCCCCTCTAATATTCCAATATATGTAACTATCCATTTAAAACTAATTTAGACTATGATCTTGTTGTGCATTTTGACTCGTATGTTTTATCTAAATATTTTCTCATATTCCTAGCACTCTTGGGTGCTATTGATTGAAGTATATCATTATATTTCTCTTGCTTACTTAGTTGCAAGGCCATTCTTTTTATGGCTTCCATAGATTGATCCCTAGTAAATTTTTTGCCATTCTCCTCATACATTGCTAAATCATCTTTTACTTTCTCTAAACTACTTTCATCCTTAGTTTCTAATATTCCAAACGGGGGGCAACTAAATACCTCTGATTCTTCTTCAGAGAAGTCAAGGAGGTCTTCATCTATCCAACTATAATCTTCTATTTTTTCTTTTAACACCCTTCTAATTTTATTTTTTCTACCTCTTCTCCTACTAGTTTTCACCTCCTCCCATCCCTCTTCTTTATTTTCCCCACTTCCTATCTCTAAGCTTGCTTCTATAATACTTTTACCTTCTTCCATATCTAAAAAATAACTACCCTTCTCCCTCCTACTCTCCTCTTGTTCCTCCTTTAAAGCTTGTAATTCTCCATGTTTCGGGCCCCCTTCCTCTCTCCTTATCCATTTCTCCACCCTTCTTCTTCTACCTTCCTGCCACTGCATCTCTCCTATACGTTCTATTCCTACTTTGCACACATCCATTTTGTGCCCAAGTCTTTTACAGGTTAAGCAATAAGAGGGTAAGTTTTCGGGTATGGCAGTTTGCCAAAACCCCTCATTCTGCCCGTTTTCTCCCTCACCTATCCATATTCTGCTTGGAGGTTGTGTGAGGAGATTGAACTCCACACAGACGCGAGCCTTGCTCGGCCTTGTCATTGACACAGTGACCTCATCTCGGATCAGTGGCTTGCCCAAACAAGATGAGATAGCATGGAAAGAATGAGCGTTAAACAAATATATGGGGAGGTTCGGCAAAGAGAACCATACCGGGGCAAGGGGTGCCTCCACCGTTGGGCTGAACTCCTTCGTCCAATTTAGCACTCGCATAGGATACCCAATAATTTGTCAAACTCCTCTATGCCATAAACGATAGTAATCTTCGATCGAGAAGCATTGCAAGAAAACATGTTTTGCATCGTAATCTGCCAACTTAACCTTACCCGTAAGCTTCAGAGAAGAGATAAATTGAATAATGTCACTTGGGCGAGGCCTGCCGAGGGAGAACTTCCCGACGAGCATGAGTTCATAAGGCGCCTGTAACTTCTTCATCTCTTCAGATGAAAAAATAATAACGGGACTCCCATTTTTTTCACCGAATGCACGTGAAGGAGGCGCGGGCTCCTTTGTTATCAAGGCATAAGACTTATTTTTAAAAAATAAGTCATTTTGCTCCATTTTCAGCTTAAGAGGAGCTTGATTTGAGCAAGAGTGGGGATTTTCTCTCACTAGAAAGTGAGGTTTTCTCTCTCTAGAAGTTGAGAGCGTTTTTTGAAAAAAGCACAAATGTTTTTTTTTCTTCTTCTTCTTTTTTTTAAAGGAGTTTATTAATATTAACCATCTCTTTTGGCGGAGGAATACCATTTTTACAAACTAAAATCTACCCATTCCCCACTTACAATCTTGACCCTTAATCAACAAACTTAACATTAAAATTAAAAAATAGCTAAACTTCTATCCTAGAGAATAATTTGCAATGGATACACTTATTTGAGGTTAGCTTTAAATTTCTTGTGTATAGCTTTAACATTCCTTGATATATTCTTTGGAATCCGATTGAACTTCTACTTCTTCCTGGGGTTTCCATTAATTCCTGCCCTCTTAGATTCCCGGTATATGCTTATTCTATTTTGACATTACTGATTTTCTGCAAAAGAAAGCAACACGTCTACATACTCATTCATTCATCATGTTTACCTTATGGCTGCTCTTTCTTCCTGCCTTTGTTGTTATCCTTTACTCTTTTAACCTCTTTCGATCGAGCTTAATAAAGCTATAGAATTACTCCAAATGATTACTTCTGCACTTTATCTTATCTCCATTTACGCTTGCATCGGTGCCCCTTTAGGCACTCATGAGCTGATTCTTCCAGCTTTAGACAGCTGCCGGACCAGTCTCCTATTCTAGACACTTACAAGGCCTAATAATCTATAAAATACAGTAAATTAACACATGACTTTTCGCAACATTCACACATAGCCACTTAACCTAAACATTAAAACAGACCGTACACCAATAATAACAAAATAGTACATGATCAAAGATACCAACAATTCAGCAGCTGCTGGATTTTCTGGAACTTTCTACAAGGTACTTCGCTGCTAAGAAAAGAGAAATAATAGTAAAAATATACCAACATCCCAATATCTTACCTTACCCTATTCCTTTCGCCTCCATAATGTTCATACCTGTTTACCTCCAGAGATAGAAATTCCCCTGCACAGAGGCTACCACAACACCATAACCATTAACAACTTATAATCTTATAATTTTCATATTTTATTCTTTATGCTAATACTACCCTTCCTAACTCTTAGATAAGGAAAGGCCATCCTATCTAATCTCGCTATTCCTTTTAATTTTTCTGGCATCGAAACCTCATCGAATAAATTTTCTCCTCTTATCGAACCTGATCTTGCAAGGCTATCCGCCAAAGTATTGGCTTCTCTATATGTATGTAAAATTGATGCATTAAGCTCTTTAATGAGGTTCAAAATTATTATCATTTCAAGTTCAAACCTTCAGAGAGTTATTTTTCTACTTACTAAATCTAACTTTTTACAGACATTTAATCCTATATTCAATGCTTTGATCTCCGAGTGGACGGCTGAGATTGCTTCAGTAGCCGATGTAAATGCTTTTATAACAATCCTGTTTGAGTCCCTTATTACCCCCCCCCCCCCCCCCCCCCCCCCCTCCACCTGCTATACCAATATCCCTATTGAAGCTACCATCTGTGTTTAGTGATATTTTACCTTAAGGGGGCCTATTCCAACTTATGCTCTTTACCCATCCCTGCTTTGTATTAGGTCATCCCAACTGCCTTATTTAAACATAAACTATCAACTTTTATAGGGTTTATACTAGATATATTTCTGATTTCTTTACTTATATCTTTTATGATTTTATTTGAATTCATTCTTATGCCTTCGAATTTACTCTTATTACGAGCCTTCCATAGGCACCATATTACTATATGAGGTAGATTCTGAGTAAGCCAATTTTTGATATGACTACTAGAGTTTTCATTCTCCCATTTCTTAATTCTATCAATTATTCCATCCTTTTTTTTACTTTTATGTTTCAGGTCTCCTAATTCCCTCCAGACTTCTGCAGCATTTCTACCACTTGAAAGTAGATGATCCATTGATTCCTCTTCTACAAAGCAACATTCACATCTGGAAGCCATTTTAATACCTTTTCTTTCCACATTAGTATCCACCGGCAATGCGTTTACTAGAACTTTTCATGCCAACGAGCACATTTTCTACGGAATATCAGCCTTCCAGGCCCATTTAAATAAAGATTGCACGGGTTTTTTCTTTCTAATCAATTCTTTTACTGACTTTAACATAAAATTACCTTGTAAATTAAGGATCCATTTCCATCCCGACTTTTTCAGTATTGAGTGAGCATCTACTATTTCCTTTTGTTTTTCCAATGCTTTCCAGTTATTTGATTCCTGCTTAAGGCGATTGTGTTTTTGTTCTAGATATTTTGTTCGCATATATTTTGCCCAGAGGGAATCATTTTCTTTTATCCTCCATCATCCTTTATAGTCCCATGCTGTCGCCATGTCCTGTAATGTAATGATGCCTAACCCTGCTTCTGCTTTTGGATAACAGATATCTCCCCAATTTTTCCAATGAATTTTCTGCTTACCCTCTTTTTTACCCCATAAAAAATTTTCCATTTCCATTTCTAGTTTATTAGTGAACTTCTTAGGTGGGTGAATGACTAATATAATATGTAACAGTGTACTTTGTAGAACATGGGAGATTAATGTAATCCTCCCCCCAAATCCTAATAGATCTAATTTCCAACCTGCTATTTTCTTTCTCATTTTATCTTGTAAAGGCGTTAGATATTTTTCTCTCAATCTTCCCTCGTATATCGGACAACCTAAGTATACTAAAGCATCTTTATTATGTTTAAAACCCATTATGTTTTTAATTTTATTTACCACTTTTTCCGAAAATTTTTTCGCTAGAATAAATTGACTCGTATTTTTATTAAGAGCTTGACCTGTTTCTATCTCAAATAGTTGTAGAAGGTCCATAAGGTTCTTCATAGAACTTTTATTGGCATTTGTGAAGATAATAATATCATCTGCATAAGCAAAACAACTTATTCTTCGAGTATCTTTTGGTTATCTAAAGGGGATTATTTTTCCCTCTGACATTCTTTTATTTAAATTAAGAATTAACAATTCTAAGTACATATCAAATAATAAGGTTGATAATGAGTCCCCCGGTCTCAAGCTGTGTCTTGGCTTGAATTCTTCACCTTTCCTTCCATTTACAATGATTCTGACCCAAATGCTTGAAACACATCTATATATTAAATCAATGCATGTTTCAGAGAAGCCAAATTTCCTCATAACGAAACTGGGTGTATGCCATTCCACTCTATCAAATGCCTTGGATAAATCTAGCTTAACTACTATGTTACTTCCCCTCGTTTTAAATGCTATTTCTTTCATCATTTCTGATGCTAATCTAATATTTTCAATCATTAACCTATACTTGACAAACCCTGTTTGCTCCTGTGATATTATAAATGGTAAAATATTGCTTAATCTGTTTTGAATTATTTTAGCAAGAATCTTATAAATTGTGTTACATAAACTTATAGGCCTAAAATCCTCACATTTTTGAGGTGATTCTTTTTTAGGGATTAGCACTATGAATGAGTTTGCCCATGCCTTAGGAATGTCCGCCCCTACAAAAAACTGGCAATTGTAGGAACAAGATCTTTTTTGATAATGGGCCAGTTTAACTGAAAAAAATAATTATTCCAGCCATCTGGCCCTGCTACACTATCCTTGTCCAGATTAAACACTGCATTTTTAATCTCTTCTTCCTCAGGGATCTTCTCCATCATTTGATTTTGTTCTAGTGAGATGGATGTGTTGATCTCCTCCATTAATGAGTTTCCTACCTGAGGAACCTGTCTGCATAGATGACTTTTAAAGAATTCATCAAAGAGGATTCCTAGCTACTTGTCATCTTCAACCCATGTTCCCTCATTAGTTTTAAGGCCTTTGATTTTATTTTTTTGAACCTTTATTTTGCACATGTTATGAAAAAATTTGGTGTTTCTATCTCTATCTTTCAACCATTTAATTTTTGAACATTGTTTCCAGTATACATCCTACATATGCAACTTATGCCTCAAATCCCCTTTAGCCTTATTTAGTTCCTGTCTCATTTCCTCTTTGTTATTATTATCGTATTCTAATTCCAGTTTTTCTACTTTATCCTCTGCTTGCTTTATTTTTTGATTTAGGTTTCTGAAGACTTCTCTATTCCATATTTTTAGACATTTTTTTAATCTATGAAGCTTAACCATTAATACTTGCATCGGTTTCCCCATTGCTGGCTCTATCCAGGACTCAGTTACCTATTTTTCAAAGCCAGCGTGCTTTTCCCACATATTCTGAAATTTAAAGTTACCTGAGACTTGATTATTCTTATAGATTGTAATAAGCAATGGAAAATGATCCAAACAGGTTCTGTTTAGATGTCTAAGCCTTGTGACCCCATGTGAGGCTACCCAGTTAGCATTACATAGAACTCTATCCAGTCTGACCCAAATTGTACCTTTTTTACGCCAATTATTACACCAAGTGTAACTTGAACCTGTAAAATCTATTTCCATTAATTTCGAGCTTGAAATTGCTTCATTAAATTGTGTCATTGTTATTGCATCCGGGGTTTTACCTCCTTTTTTTTCTTGAGTGCACCTTATTATATTGAAATCACCTCATATAATCCATGGTGCAGTCCTGATTGCCATATCTTGCATTTCCTCCCACGATGCTAACCTAGATTTTTTATCACTTTTAGCATATACAACCGATATTATTTCATCTGTTTCTTTATTTATTTTAAAATGCACTACCTGTTCTGTATCTTTTAAGATTTCAATATCTAAATAATTATGCCACATTATCCAGAGTTTACTATTTATATTAGCATGTGCATTATTAAACCCTAGTTTTTGGCTGTAGTTGGTTAATTGATCCTTCTAGATCATGGGCTCCGCAATGACTACTAGAGAAATTCTATGGATTTTAATTAATTCTTTTAACCTATTTATCGAGGGATTATTAGCAACCCCTCTGATGTTCCAATATAGGCATCTATCCATTAAATCCTAGCTTAGTTTGGGATCGAGTTGTACACTTAGTCTCATATTTTTTGTTTAAATATTTTTTCATATTCCTTGGGGTCTTAACTGCATTTGAGTTTACTTGTGTTATTTCATTATATTTATTTTGCCACCCAAGCTGCATTGCCATTATTTTATGGCTTCCTTGGCTTGAGCTCTAGTGAGCTTTGCCCAATCTTCCTCATAAATACCCAAGTCATCCTTCCCCTTTTTTTATATAATATGCATTATCTTCATCTTCTCTACCTATTGAAGGAAAGCTAAACACCTCTACATCATCCTCTAGGAAATCCAAGAGGTCATCCTCTATCCAGCTATGGTCATCCAGCTTTTCTTTTAAATTATTCTAGTTTTATTTTTCTTATTCCTCTTCTTTCTACCCTTTACCTCTTCCCATTTTCTTCCACCTCTAGCTTATCTCCTTTCTCCATGCTTTCCTCCTGAGTTATTCTATTACTAGCCTTCCCCTTTCCTAATAAATGACTCACATTCTCTCTCATAAGCCCCTCTTCTTCCTCCATTAAACATGCCTCAATTTTAGGTCTCTCTACATGACCTTTCGGAGCCCCTCCCTCCTTCCTAATCCATCTTTCTACCATTCTTTTTCTGCCTTCTAACCCTTGCACATTTCCTGATTGTTCTATACCCATCTTACACCCCCCTGATTCATGCCCGAGTCTCTTACATTTTATGTAATAAGTAGGCAAATTTTTGGGAATAACAGATTGCCAAAACCCATTATTCTGCCCATCTTCTCCATTACCGATCCAGATCATGCTAGGTGGCTGAGTGAGTAGGTTCCACTCTACACACACGCGAGCTTTGCTTGGCCTTGCCATTGAAATAGTTGCTTCATCCCGAATAACAGGTTTACCCAAGCAAGATGATATTGTGTAGAGAGATTGAGAGTTAAACAAATATAATGGGAGGTTCGGCAAGGAAAACCATACCGGGGCTAGAGGTACCTCCTCCAGTGGACTGAAATCCTTCATCCACCTCAAGACGCGCATGGGGTAGCCGTTCACTTGCCATAAACCTCTATTCCATAAGCGATAGAAGTCCTCAATCATAAAACACTGTAGGAAGATGTGCTTCGCGTCATAGTCGGCTAGCTTCACCCTTTCCGTAAGCTTTAATAAGGAGATAAACTGTTGTATTTCCTTTGGGCGAGGCCTACCGTGAGAAAACTTACCAATAAGGATATATTCAAAGGGCTCCATGAACTTGTGCATCTCGTCTGTTGAAAAAACTATCACGGGACTCCCGTGTTTGTTTCCGAAGCTATGTGAGGGAGGCGTGGACTCTCTTAATATCGAGGCAAAAGACTTATTATTTAATAAAAAGTCTTTTTGCTACATTTTGAGCTTGAGATGAGCTTGATTTGAGAAAAATGTCGAATTTCTATCTCTAGAAAGTGGGATTTTCTCTCTAGAAGTTGAGAGCATTTTTTGAAAAAACCACAAATGTTCTTCTTCTTCTTTTTAAAAAAGTATTTATTAATTATAACCCTCTCTTTTGGCGGAGGAATACCATTTTTACAAACTAGCATCTACCCTTTAATCCCCTTACACCCTTTACTCAATCCTAGCTAACTTAAAATAGAGAAAAAAATTCAAATCTAATGGAATCTTATATATACCGACACTTGATTTGCAAATTGGATTTTTGTGTCTACATATTTCGGTCTTGATGATCCTTCTTGTATTTGTCTCTTTATGGACACTTTTTTTCCAGATTTTGCTTTGTTCCAATAGTGCATCCGAGAGTCTTCTTTTATATGTTCTCTACCACTTTTAGTGTGTAAGATGGCCTTCTCTTGCTCCTCCTTTTTTAGCATTAATATCTATACTATTCCTGCATCCAAAAAATGTTCTAGCATAGGATATGTCTCTCATTTATACCTGGAGTTCATTGCTGTATCCCAGCATCTGTGTGCTCCACCTTGTCCCCCATAACCGCTACTCTTTCACTGCCTCATGAGCGTATATGGCCTAAGCAAATCTGGATTTTCATTCTTTAAGTGGCAGCAAATCTTTTTCTATACCCCTACAACTAGTGTTCTAACATCCTTATAAATTAACACATGACCTTGCAACATTGTTCCCATAAACATAAAAATTACATTTAAACATACAATAAAAAGAGGTTTAGAATACATGTGCACAACCAACAACCCTTGCCGCCCAATAATTCCTTTCTGAGTTTAGGAGCTTTGAGTGGACTGCGCTGCTAAGAAAACAAATACATATATCCCATGTTTCCCAAGAGAACCCCCTTCTTTAAAAATAACCTTCCTTCTTCTATTATGCCTATATAATCTAATTTCTATTTTAAATACCACTCACTTTCTACCCTTTCTGACTCTTACATAGGGAAAAGCATTCTTGTCTAGTTCCACTAGACCTTTATTTTACCGGCAAAGTATCCTCATCATATTCTGCTTCTCCTTTTTGCGATCCTATCCTGGCAAGATTGTCTGCCGGGGTGTTTAGCTCCCTATATATATGTAAAATTGATGCATTCAGTTCTTTTATGAAATTTAATATAATTTCTAACTCCTCTTCATATTTCCAAAGAGATATTTTCTTTGTTACTAAATTAACTAACATTAAATCTACCTGTATTTGAATATTCTTATAATCTAATTTTTTGCAAACACTTAATCCTATCTTTAATGCCCTAATTTCTGATTGTAGAGCCGAGGCTACTACACTAACTGTGGTGAAAGCTTTCATAACTGCCCCTCTAGAATCTCTTATTAACCCACCTCCCCCTTCTATTTCTGTGTCCCTATTGAAGCTTCCATCCGTATTTAGAGAGAGTTTTCCTTCCGTAGATCTGTGCCAAGAGATACTTTTTGCCCAATATTGTTTACTTATTTTTATATTAAGGACTCATTCCCTCTCCGCTTTCTTTTCTATGTCCTATTTATCTACAATTACAGGATTAAATTTGATATGTTACTTAATCCCGGTCTAATTTCTTGTGTTATTTCATTTGTGTCTATTTTTCTTTCCTTCAAATCTACTCCTATTTCGAGCCTTCCATAGACACCATATTATTACATGTGGTAAATTCTTATTAAGCCAAATTCTAGTAGGATTAGTAGAAGTTACTTTTTCCCATTTTTTAATTCGTTCTATTAAACCATCCTCTCTATTACTGATTTGCTTTGTTTCATCAAATTTCTTCCAGACTTGTGTGGTAATTTTGCCTTTCAAAATAGATGATCCATTGTTTCTTCTTCCTCAAAGCAGCATTCACATCTGGACACCATTTTAATGCCCTTCTTTGAACATTAGTATCCATAGGTATAGCATTTGCTATTACTTTCCATGCTAACGAGCACATTTTCTGTGGGATTCCTGCATTCCATACCCATTTAGATATTAATTAAACGGGCTTTTTTTCCCTAATCAATTCCTTTACCGATTTAAGTGTAACATTACCTTGTGGTGTTAGGATCCATTTCCAGCCACTCTTTTTAATATTGAGTGTGATTCCACTTCTCCTTCTATTTTTCCAAAGCTTTCCAACTATTTGAAACCTTCTTAAGTTGCTTATGACTTTTATCTAAGTATTGTGCCCTCATATATTTTGCCCAAAGGCCATCATTTTCCTTCAGCCTCTACCATCCTTTACAGTCCAATGCGGTGGCCATATCTTGAAGAGAAATTATTCTTAGTCCCGCTTCTGCTTTTGGATAAGAGATATCACCCCAGTTTTTCCAGTGAATTTTATTCTTCACATCTTTTTTACCCCATAAAAAATTTGACATTTCTATTTCTAATTTATTTATGAATTTCTTCGTAGGATGTATTACAAATAAGATATGAACCAACGTGCTTTGTAGCACATGCGAAATTAATGTGATCCGTCCCCCAAATCCTAATAAGTCCTCTTTCCAGCCTGCTATTTTCTTTCTCATTTTGTCTTGTAGCGGTACTAAATATTACTCTTTCAATTTTCCTTCATATATTGGGTAGCCTAAATAAATTAAAGCTCCCTTATTTGAGTGAAGCCAGTTGATATTTTAATTATATATA
The DNA here is from genome assembly GCA_029783825.1 of Sapria himalayana. Classification (NCBI taxonomy): domain Eukaryota; kingdom Viridiplantae; phylum Streptophyta; class Magnoliopsida; order Malpighiales; family Rafflesiaceae; genus Sapria; species Sapria himalayana. The sequence goes on from JAREIK010000215.1 coordinate 3,036,836, forward strand.
TATCTTTCTCCAAAGCTTTTTTCCAGTATAAACTGGTACTTCTTTTTATTTACAACCTGACCTGTTTCTAATTCAAATAATTGTAATGATTCTATAAGATTCATTATAGATCTTTACTTGCATTTGTATAAAATTATTAGATCATCAGCATAGGCCAAACAACCTATTCTCGGAGTGTTTTTAGGTTGTCTAAAAGGTAAAATTTTCCCTTCCGACATTCTTTTATTTAAAGTAAGAATAAGCAATTCAGATATATATCAAATAGTAAGGGAGATAATGGGTCTCCCTTCCTTAGGCTTCTTTTTGGTTTAAAATTTTTCACCTATATTTCCATTTATAATAATTCTAACCCAAACACTCGAAACACATCTTTAAATTAATCAATGCATAATTTCGAAAAAACCATATTTCTTAACACAAAGTAGAGTGTATCACATTTGAACCCTGTCAAATGCTTTAGACAAATCCAGCTTGATTGCTAGATTATGCCCTCTTGTTTTAGCTAAAATCTCTTTCATCATTTCTGATGTTAACCTTATATTTTCAATCATTAGTCTATTTTTAACGAAACATGTTTGTTCTTGTGAAATTATTAATGGCATATATTACTTAGTCTATTTTGGATTATTTTGGCTAGAATCTTATAAATCGCATTACACAAGCTTATTGGTCTGAAATCCTCACATATCTGTGGGGCATCTTTTTTAGGGATAAGAACTATATATGAGTTTGCCCA
>JAREIK010000215.1:3043529-3058529 GCA_029783825.1 Sapria himalayana
TTAAAAGGCTTCCTTCATGAGGCCTTAGACCACACAAGTGGGATTTAAAGAATTCCTAAAAAAGAATTCCAAGTTGCTTATCTTCTTCTATCCATGTTCCTTTATTTTTTAGGCCTTTAATTTTATTTTTCTGTGTTTTTATTTACACATATTATGAAAAAATTTAGTATTTCTATCATCATCTTTTAACCATTTAATTTTTGATCATTGTTTCTAGTATATCTCTTCCATGTGTAATTTTAAACTCAGTTCAGCTTTAGCTTTATTTAATACTTGTCTGGTTGCTTCTTCATTTCTATTGTCGTATTCTTTTTCTAGCTTTTCCACTTGTTCTTCTGCTTGTTTTATTTTCTGATTTATATTTCCAAAACTTTATTATTCCAAGTTTTTAAATGTTTTTTTAATCTATGTAACTTAGTCATTAGGACATGCATTGGTTTCCTTGTGCTGGTTCTGACCATGACTCTCTTACTAGTTTTTCAAATTTTATATGTTTTTTCCACATATTTTGAAATTTAAAAGTACCTATACCTTTTTTATTATTATGAATTGTTATGAGGAGTGAAGAGTGATCTGAACAGGTTCTGTTTAAGTGTCTAAGCCCTATAGTCCCGTGTGAGGCTACCCACTTAGCATTACACATTACCCTATCTAGCCCGGCCCAAATTGCTCCTCTTTTTCTCCAGTTATTACACCAAGTGTAATTAGAACCTGTAAAGTCTATTTCCATCAAGTTGGAATTAGAGATTGCCCCATTAAATTGAGACATTGCTATTGGGTTCGGGGGTTTTCCTCCCTTTTTTTCCAAGGCACTTCTAATCACATTAAAACCTCCTCCTATAATCCAGGGAGAGTTTTTCACCGCTATTTCTTGCATTTCCTTTCATAAGACTAATCTAGATTTTTTATCATTTTTGACATAAACTACCGATATTATGTCTTCTGAATTATTATTCATTTTAAAATGCACTATATGTTCTGTGTCTTTTAATATTTTATATCTAAATAATTATGCCACATTATCCAGAGTGTTATTGTTTATCAGGTTAGCATAATGAATTATTAAACCCTAGAATTTTACTATATTTACTATTTGTTCTTGCTGAGTCATAAGCTCTGCAATAACAACCCAATGAAATTTTATGTGTTTTTAATCAATCTTTTTTAATCTATTTATCGAAGGGCTATTCGCAGCCCCTCTAATATTCCAATATATGTAACATCCATTTAAAACTAATTTAGACTATGATCTTGTTGTGCATTTTGACTCGTATGTTTTATCTAAATATTTTCTCATATTCCTAGCACTCTTGGGTGCTATTGATTGAAGTATATCATTATATTTCTCTGCTTACTAGTTTGCAAGGCCATTCTTTTATGGCTTCCATAGATTGATCCCTAGTAATTTTTTGCCATTCCCTCATACATTGCTAAATCATCTGTTACCTTTCTCTAACACTACTTTCATCCTTAGTTTCTAATATTCCAAACGGGGGCACTAAATACTCTGATTCTTCTTCAGAGAGTCAAGGAGGTCTTTCATCTATCCAACTATAATCTTCTATTTTTTCTTTTAAACACCCCTTCTAATTTTATTTTTCTACCTCTTCTCCTACTAGTTTTCACCTCCTCCCATCCCTCTTCTTTATTTCTCCCCACTTCCTATCTCTAAGCTTGCTTCTATAATTACTTTTACCTTCTTCCATATCTAAAAAATAACTACCCTTCTCCCTCCTACTCTTCCTCTTGTTCCTCCTTTAAAGCTTGTAATTCTCCATGTTTCGGGCCCCCTTCCTCTCTCCTTATCCATTTCTCCACCCTTCTTCTTTACCTTCCTGCCACTGCATCTCTCCTATACGTTCTATCCTACTTTGCACACATCCATTTTGTGCCCAAGTCTTTTACACGGTTAAGCAATAAGAGGGTAAGTTTTCGGGTATGGCAGTTTGCCAAAACCCCTCATTCTGCCCGTTTTCTCCTCCCCACCTATCCATATTCTGCTTGGAGGTTGTGTGAGGAGATTGAACTCCACACAGACGCGAGCCTTGCTCGGCCTTGTCATTGACACAGTGACCTCATCTCGGATCAGTGGCTTGCCCAAACAAGATGAGATAGCATGGAAAGAATGAGCGTTAAACAAATATATGGGGAGGTTCGGCAAAGAGAACCATAACCGGGGCAAGGGGTGCCTCCACCGTTGGGCTGAACTCCTTCGTCCAATTTAGCACTCGCATAGGATACCCAATAATTTGTCAAACTCCTCTATGCCAATAAACGATAGTAATCTTCGATCGAGAAGCATTGCAAGAAAAACATGTTTTGCATCGTAATCTGCCAACTTAACCTTACCCGTAAGCTTCAGAGAAGAGATAAATTGAATAATGTCACTTGGGCGAGGCCCTGCCGAGGGAGAACTTCCCGACGAGCATGAGTTCATAAGGGCGCCTGTAACTTCTTCATCTCTTCAGATGAAAAAATAATAACGGGACTCCCATTTTTTTCACCGAATGCACGTGAAGGAGGCGCGGGCTCCTTTGTTATCAAGGCATAAGACTTATTTTTAAAAAATAAGTCATTTTGCTCCATTTTCAGCTTAAGAGGAGCTTGATTTGAGCAAGAGTGGGGATTTTCTCTCACTAGAAAGTGAGGTTTTTCCTCTCTCTAGAAGTTGAGAGCGTTTTTTGAAAAAGCACAAATGTTTTTTTTTTCTTCTTCTTCTTTTTTTTAAAGGAGTTTATTAATATTAACCATCTCTTTTGGCGGAGGAATACCATTTTTACAAACTAAAATCTACCCATTCCCCACTTACAATCTTGACCCTTAATCAACAAACTTAACATTAAAATTAAAAAATAGCTAAACTTCTATCCTAGAGAATAATTTGCAATGGATACACTTATTTGAGGTAGCTTTAAATTTCTTGTGTATAGCTTTAACATTCCTTGATATATTCTTTGGAATCCGATTGAACTTCTACTTCTTCCTGGGGTTTCCATTAATTCCTGCCCTCTTAGATTCCCGGTATATGCTTATTCTATTTTGACATTACTGATTTTCTGCAAAAGAAAGCAACACGTCTACATACTCATTCATTCATCATGTTTACCTTATGGCTGCTCTTTCTTCCTGCCCTTTGTTGTTATCCTTTACTCTTTTAAACCTCTTTCGATCGAGCTTAATAAAGCTATAGAATTACTCCAAATGATTACTTCTGCACTTTATCTTATCTCCATTTACGCTTGCATCGGTGCCCCTTTAGGCACTCATGAGCTGATTCTTCCAGCTTTAGACAGCTGCCGGACCAGTCTCCTATTCTAGACACTTACAAGGCCTAATAATCTATAAAATACAGTAAATTAACACATGACTTTTCGCAACATTCACACATAGCCACTTAACCTAAACATTAAAACAGACCGTACACCAATAATAACAAAATAGTACATGATCAAAGATACCAACAATTCAGCAGCTGCTGGATTTTCTGGAACTTTCCTACAAGGTACTTCGCTGCTAAGAAAAGAGAAATAATAGTAAAAATATACCAACATCCCAATATCTTACCTTACCCTATTCCTTTCGCCTCCATAATGTTCATACCTGTTTACCTCCAGAGATAGAAATTCCCCTGCACAGAGGCTACCACAACACCATAACCATTAACAACTTATAATCTTATAATTTTCATATTTTATTCTTTATGCTAATACTACCCTTCCTAACTCTTAGATAAGGAAAGGCCATCCTATCTAATCTCGCTATTCCTTTTAATTTTTCTGGCATCGAAACCTCATCGAATAAATTTTCTCCTCTTATCGAACCTGATCTTGCAAGGCTATCCGCCAAAGTATTGGCTTCTCTATATGTATGTAAAATTGATGCATTAAGCTCTTTAATGAGGTTCAAAATTATTATCATTTCAAGTTCAAACCTTCAGAGAGTTATTTTTCTACTTACTAAATCTAACTTTTTACAGACATTTAATCCTATATTCAATGCTTTGATCTCCGAGTGGACGGCTGAGATTGCTTCAGTAGCCGATGTAAATGCTTTTATAACAATCCTGTTTGAGTCCCTTATTACCCCCCCCCCCCCCCCCCCCCTCCACCTGCTATACCAATATCCCTATTGAAGCTACCATCTGTGTTTAGTGATATTTTACCTTCAGGGGGCCTATTCCAACTTATGCTCTTTACCCATCCCTGCTTTGTATTAGGTCATCCCAACTGCCTTATTTAAACATAAACTATCAACTTTTATAGGGTTTATACTAGATATATTTCTGATTTCTTTACTTATATCTTTTATGATTTTATTTGAATTCATTCTTATGCCTTCGAATTTACTCTTATTACGAGCCTTCCATAGGCACCATATTACTATATGAGGTAGATTCTGAGTAAGCCAATTTTTGATATGACTACTAGAGTTTTCATTCTCCCATTTCTTAATTCTATCAATTATTCCATCCTTTTTTTTACTTTTATGTTTCAGGTCTCCTAATTCCCTCCAGACTTCTGCAGCATTTCTACCACTTGAAAGTAGATGATCCATTGATTCCTCTTCTACAAAGCAACATTCACATCTGGAAGCCATTTTAATACCTTTTCTTTCCACATTAGTATCCACCGGCAATGCGTTTACTAGAACTTTTCATGCCAACGAGCACATTTTCTACGGAATATCAGCCTTCCAGGCCCATTTAAATAAAGATTGCACGGGTTTTTTCTTTCTAATCAATTCTTTTACTGACTTTAACATAAAATTACCTTGTAAATTAAGGATCCATTTCCATCCCGACTTTTTCAGTATTGAGTGAGCATCTACTATTTCCTTTTGTTTTTTCCAATGCTTTCCAGTTATTTGATTCCTGCTTAAGGCGATTGTGTTTTTGTTCTAGATATTTTGTTCGCATATATTTTGCCCAGAGGGAATCATTTTCTTTTATCCTCCATCATCCTTTATAGTCCCATGCTGTCGCCATGTCCTGTAATGTAATGATGCCTAACCCTGCTTCTGCTTTTGGATAACAGATATCTCCCCAATTTTTCCAATGAATTTTCTGCTTACCCTCTTTTTTACCCCATAAAAAATTTTCCATTTCCATTTCTAGTTTATTAGTGAACTTCTTAGGTGGGTGAATGACTAATATAATATGTAACAGTGTACTTTGTAGAACATGGGAGATTAATGTAATCCTCCCCCCAAATCCTAATAGATCTAATTTCCAACCTGCTATTTTCTTTCTCATTTTATCTTGTAAAGGCGTTAGATATTTTTCTCTCAATCTTCCCTCGTATATCGGACAACCTAAGTATACTAAAGCATCTTTATTATGTTTAAACCCATTATGTTTTTAATTTTATTTACCACTTTTTCCGAAAATTTTTTCGCTAGAATAAATTGACTCGTATTTTTATTAAGAGCTTGACCTGTTTCTATCTCAAATAGTTGTAGAAGGTCCATAAGGTTCTTCATAGAACTTTTATTGGCATTTGTGAAGATAATAATATCATCTGCATAAGCAAAACAACTTATTCTTCGAGTATCTTTTGGTTATCTAAAGGGGATTATTTTTCCCTCTGACATTCTTTTATTTAAATTAAGAATTAACAATTCTAAGTACATATCAAATAATAAGGTTGATAATGAGTCCCCCGGTCTCAAGCTGTGTCTTGGCTTGAATTCTTCACCTTTCCTTCCATTTACAATGATTCTGACCCAAATGCTTGAAACACATCTATATATTAAATCAATGCATGTTTCAGAGAAGCCAAATTTCCTCATAACGAAACTGGGTGTATGCCATTCCACTCTATCAAATGCCTTGGATAAATCTAGCTTAACTACTAAGTTACTTCCCCTCGTTTTAAATGCTATTTCTTTCATCATTTCTGATGCTAATCTAATATTTTCAATCATTAACCTATACTTGACAAACCCTGTTTGCTCCTGTGATATTATAAATGGTAAAATATTGCTTAATCTGTTTTGAATTATTTTAGCAAGAATCTTATAAATTGTGTTACATAAACTTATAGGCCTAAAATCCTCACATTTTTGAGGTGATTCTTTTTAGGGATTAGCACTAAGAATGAGTTTGCCCATGCCTTAGGAATGTCCGCCCCTACAAAAAACTGGCAATTGTAGGAACAAGATCTTTTTTGATAATGGGCCAGTTTAACTGAAAAAAATAATTATTCCAGCCATCTGGCCCTGCTACACTATCCTTGTCCAGATTAAACACTGCATTTTTAATCTCTTCTTCCTCAGGGATCTTCTCCATCATTTGATTTTGTTCTAGTGAGATGGATGTGTTGATCTCCTCCATTAATGAGTTTCCTACCTGAGGAACCTGTCTGCATAGATGACTTTTAAAGAATTCATCAAAGAGGATTCCTAGCTACTTGTCATCTTCAACCCATGTTCCCTCATTAGTTTTAAGGCCTTTGATTTTATTTTTTTGAACCTTTATTTTGCACATGTTATGAAAAAATTTGGTGTTTCTATCTCTATCTTTCAACCATTTAATTTTTGAACATTGTTTCCAGTATACATCCTACATATGCAACTTATGCCTCAAATCCCCTTTAGCCTTATTTAGTTCCTGTCTCATTTCCTCTTTGTTATTATTATCGTATTCTAATTCCAGTTTTTCTACTTTATCCTCTGCTTGCTTTATTTTTTGATTTAGGTTTCTGAAGACTTCTCTATTCCATATTTTTAGACATTTTTTTAATCTATGAAGCTTAACCATTAATACTTGCATCGGTTTCCCCATTGCTGGCTCTATCCAGGACTCAGTTACCTATTTTTCAAAGCCAGCGTGCTTTTCCCACATATTCTGAAATTTAAAGTTACCTGAGACTTGATTATTCTTATAGATTGTAATAAGCAATGGAAAATGATCCAAACAGGTTCTGTTTAGATGTCTAAGCCTTGTGACCCCATGTGAGGCTACCCAGTTAGCATTACATAGAACTCTATCCAGTCTGACCCAAATTGTACCTTTTTTACGCCAATTATTACACCAAGTGTAACTTGAACCTGTAAAATCTATTTCCATTAATTTCGAGCTTGAAATTGCTTCATTAAATTGTGTCATTGTTATTGCATCCGGGGTTTTACCTCCTTTTTTTTCTTGAGTGCACCTTATTATATTGAAATCACCTCATATAATCCATGGTGCAGTCCTGATTGCCATATCTTGCATTTCCTCCCACGATGCTAACCTAGATTTTTTATCACTTTTAGCATATACAACCGATATTATTTCATCTGTTTCTTTATTTATTTTAAAATGCACTACCTGTTCTGTATCTTTTAAGATTTCAATATCTAAATAATTATGCCACATTATCCAGAGTTTACTATTTATATTAGCATGTGCATTATTAAACCCTAGTTTTTGGCTGTAGTTGGTTAATTGATCCTTCTAGATCATGGGCTCCGCAATGACTACTAGAGAAATTCTATGGATTTTAATTAATTCTTTTAACCTATTTATCGAGGGATTATTAGCAACCCCTCTGATGTTCCAATATAGGCATCTATCCATTAAATCCTAGCTTAGTTTGGGATCGAGTTGTACACTTAGTCTCATATTTTTTGTTTAAATATTTTTTCATATTCCTTGGGGTCTTAACTGCATTTGAGTTTACTTGTGTTATTTCATTATATTTATTTTGCCACCCAAGCTGCATTGCCATTATTTTATGGCTTCCTTGGCTTGAGCTCTAGTGAGCTTTGCCCAATCTTCCTCATAAATACCCAAGTCATCCTTCCCCTTTTTTTATATAATATGCATTATCTTCATCTTCTCTACCTATTGAAGGAAAGCTAAACACCTCTACATCATCCTCTAGGAAATCCAAGAGGTCATCCTCTATCCAGCTATGGTCATCCAGCTTTTCTTTTAAATTATTCTAGTTTTATTTTTCTTATTCCTCTTCTTTCTACCCTTTACCTCTTCCCATTTTTCTTCCACCTCTAGCTTATCTCCTTTCTCCATGCTTTCCTCCTGAGTTATTCTATTACTAGCCTTCCCCTTTCCTAATAAATGACTCACATTCTCTCTCATAAGCCCCTCTTCTTCCTCCATTAAACATGCCTCAATTTTAGGTCTCTCTACATGACCTTTCGGAGCCCCTCCCTCCTTCCTAATCCATCTTTCTACCATTCTTTTTCTGCCTTCTAACCCTTGCACATTTCCTGATTGTTCTATACCCATCTTACACCCCCCTGATTCATGCCCGAGTCTCTTACATTTTATGTAATAAGTAGGCAAATTTTAGGGAATAACAGATTGCCAAAACCCATTATTCTGCCCATCTTCTCCATTACCGATCCAGATCATGCTAGGTGGCTGAGTGAGTAGGTTCCACTCTACACACACGCGAGCTTTGCTTGGCCTTGCCATTGAAATAGTTGCTTCATCCCGAATAACAGGTTTACCCAAGCAAGATGATATTGTGTAGAGAGATTGAGAGTTAAACAAATATAATGGGAGGTTCGGCAAGGAAAACCATACCGGGGCTAGAGGTACCTCCTCCAGTGGACTGAAATCCTTCATCCACCTCAAGACGCGCATGGGGTAGCCGTTCACTTGCCATAAACCTCTATTCCATAAGCGATAGAAGTCCTCAATCATAAAACACTGTAGGAAGATGTGCTTCGCGTCATAGTCGGCTAGCTTCACCCTTTCCGTAAGCTTTAATAAGGAGATAAACTGTTGTATTTCCTTTGGGCGAGGCCTACCGTGAGAAAACTTACCAATAAGGATATATTCAAAGGGCTCCATGAACTTGTGCATCTCGTCTGTTGAAAAAACTATCACGGGACTCCCGTGTTTGTTTCCGAAGCTATGTGAGGGAGGCGTGGACTCTCTTAATATCGAGGCAAAAGACTTATTATTTAATAAAAAGTCTTTTTGCTACATTTTGAGCTTGAGATGAGCTTGATTTGAGAAAAATGTCGAATTTCTATCTCTAGAAAGTGGGATTTTCTCTCTAGAAGTTGAGAGCATTTTTTGAAAAAACCACAAATGTTCTTCTTCTTCTTTTTAAAAAAGTATTTATTAATTATAACCCTCTCTTTTGGCGGAGGAATACCATTTTTACAAACTAGCATCTACCCTTTAATCCCCTTACACCCTTTACTCAATCCTAGCTAACTTAAAATAGAGAAAAAAATTCAAATCTAATGGAATCTTATATATACCGACACTTGATTTGCAAATTGGATTTTTGTGTCTACATATTTCGGTCTTGATGATCCTTCTTGTATTTGTCTCTTTATGGACACTTTTTTTCCAGATTTTGCTTTGTTCCAATAGTGCATCCGAGAGTCTTCTTTTATATGTTCTCTACCACTTTTAGTGTGTAAGATGGCCTTCTCTTGCTCCTCCTTTTTTAGCATTAATATCTATACTATTCCTGCATCCAAAAAATGTTCTAGCATAGGATATGTCTCTCATTTATACCTGGAGTTCATTGCTGTATCCCAGCATCTGTGTGCTCCACCTTGTCCCCCATAACCGCTACTCTTTCACTGCCTCATGAGCGTATATGGCCTAAGCAAATCTGGATTTTCATTCTTTAAGTGGCAGCAAATCTTTTTCTATACCCCTACAACTAGTGTTCTAACATCCTTATAAATTAACACATGACCTTGCAACATTGTTCCCATAAACATAAAAATTACATTTAAACATACAATAAAAAGAGGTTTAGAATACATGTGCACAACCAACAACCCTTGCCGCCCAATAATTCCTTTCTGAGTTTAGGAGCTTTGAGTGGACTGCGCTGCTAAGAAAACAAATACATATATCCCATGTTTCCCAAGAGAACCCCCTTCTTTAAAAATAACCTTCCTTCTTCTATTATGCCTATATAATCTAATTTCTATTTTAAATACCACTCACTTTCTACCCTTTCTGACTCTTACATAGGGAAAAGCATTCTTGTCTAGTTCCACTAGACCTTTTATTTTTACCGGCAAAGTATCCTCATCATATTCTGCTTCTCCTTTTTGCGATCCTATCCTGGCAAGATTGTCTGCCGGGGTGTTTAGCTCCCTATATATATGTAAAATTGATGCATTCAGTTCTTTTATGAAATTTAATATAATTTCTAACTCCTCTTCATATTTCCAAAGAGATATTTTCTTTGTTACTAAATTAACTAACATTAAATCTACCTGTATTTGAATATTCTTATAATCTAATTTTTTGCAAACACTTAATCCTATCTTTAATGCCCTAATTTCTGATTGTAGAGCCGAGGCTACTACACTAACTGTGGTGAAAGCTTTCATAACTGCCCCTCTAGAATCTCTTATTAACCCACCTCCCCCTTCTATTTCTGTGTCCCTATTGAAGCTTCCATCCGTATTTAGAGAGAGTTTTCCTTCCGTAGATCTGTGCCAAGAGATACTTTTTGCCCAATATTGTTTACTTATTTTTATATTAAGGACTCATTCCCTCTCCGCTTTCTTTTCTATGTCCTATTTATCTACAATTACAGGATTAAAATTTGATATGTTACTTAATCCCGGTCTAATTTCTTGTGTTATTTCATTTGTGTCTATTTTCTTTCCTTCAAATCTACTCCTATTTCGAGCCTTCCATAGACACCATATTATTACATGTGGTAAATTCTTATTAAGCCAAATTCTAGTAGGATTAGTAGAAGTTACTTTTTCCCATTTTTTAATTCGTTCTATTAAACCATCCTCTCTATTACTGATTTGCTTTGTTTCATCAAATTTCTTCCAGACTTGTGTGGTAATTTTGCCTTTCAAAAATAGATGATCCATTGTTTCTTCTTCCTCAAAGCAGCATTCACATCTGGACACCATTTTAATGCCCTTTCTTTGAACATTAGTATCCATAGGTATAGCATTTGCTATTACTTTCCATGCTAACGAGCACATTTTCTGTGGGATTCCTGCATTCCATACCCATTTAGATATTAATTAAACGGGCTTTTTTTCCCTAATCAATTCCTTTACCGATTTAAGTGTAACATTACCTTGTGGTGTTAGGATCCATTTCCAGCCACTCTTTTTTAATATTGAGTGTGATTCCACTTTCTCCTTCTATTTTTCCAAAGCTTTCCAACTATTTGAAACCTTCTTAAGCTGCTTATGACTTTTATCTAAGTATTGTGCCCTCATATATTTTGCCCAAAGGCCATCATTTTCCTTCAGCCTCTACCATCCTTTACAGTCCAATGCGGTGGCCATATCTTGAAGAGAAATTATTCTTAGTCCCGCTTCTGCTTTTGGATAAGAGATATCACCCCAGTTTTTCCAGTGAATTTTATTCTTCACATCTTTTTTACCCCATAAAAAATTTGACATTTCTATTTCTAATTTATTTATGAATTTCTTCGTAGGATGTATTACAAATAAGATATGAACCAACGTGCTTTGTAGCACATGCGAAATTAATGTGATCCGTCCCCCAAATCCTAATAAGTCCTCTTTCCAGCCTGCTATTTTCTTTCTCATTTTGTCTTGTAGCGGTACTAAATATTACTCTTTCAATTTTCCTTCATATATTGGGTAGCCTAAATAAATTAAAGCTCCCTTATTTTGAGTGAAGCCAGTTATATTTTTAATTATATATATATCTTTCTCCAAAGCTTTTTTCCAGTATAAACTGGTACTTCTTTTTATTTACAACCTGACCTGTTTCTAATTCAAATAATTGTAATGATTCTATAAGATTCATTATAGATCTTTTACTTGCATTTGTATAAAATTATTAGATCATCAGCATAGGCCAAACAACCTATTCTCGGAGTGTTTTTAGGTTGTCTAAAAGGTAAAATTTTCCCTTCCGACATTCTTTTATTTAAATTAAGAATAAGCAATTCAAGATATATATCAAATAGTAAGGGAGATAATGGGTCTCCCTTCCTTAGGCTTCTTTTTGGTTTAAATTTTTCACCTATATTTCCATTTATAATAATTCTAACCCAAACACTCGAAACACATCTTTAAATTAAATCAATGCATAATTTCGAAAAACCATATTTTCTTAACACAAAGTAGAGTGTATCACATTTGACCCTGTCAAATGCTTTAGACAAATCCAGCTTGATTGCTAGATTATGCCCTCTTGTTTTAGCTAAAATCTCTTTCATCATTTCTGATGTTAACCTTATATTTTCAATCATTAGTCTATTTTTAACGAAACATGTTTGTTCTTGTGAAATTATTAATGGCAATATATTACTTAGTCTATTTTGGATTATTTTGGCTAGAATCTTATAAATCGCATTACACAAGCTTATTGGTCTGAAATCCTCACATATCTGTGGGGCATCTTTTTTAGGGATAAGAACTATATATGAGTTTGCCCAAGCTTTAGGAATATCTGCTCCGGCGAAAAAACTGGCAATTGCTAAAACTAGATCCTTTTTAGTAATGAGCCAATTTAGCTGATAAAAAAAGTTATTCCATCCATCTGGGCCAGCTGCACTATCTTTATCAAGATTAAAAACTATATTTTTCACCTCTTCTTCCTCTGGCATGTTTTCCATCATTTGATTCTGATCTTGTGTGATAGAAGCCCCAATCTTTTGTATTAATGAGTTCCCTTCGTGAGGCGTCTGACCACACAAGTGTGATTTTAAAAAATCCTCGAAGATAATTCCAATTTGCTTGTCTTCTTCTATCCATGTACCTTCCGTATTTTTTAGACCTTTATTCTATTTTTCTGAGTTTTTATTTTGCTCATATTATGAAAAAATTTAGTGTTTCTATCACCTTCTTTTATCCATTTAATTTTTGCTCATTGTTTCCAATATACCTCCTCCATGTGTAATTTTAAACTCAATTCAGCTTTAGCCTTATTTAATTCTTGTATAATTTTATCATCATTTTTATTATCATATTCATTTTCTAGTTTTTCTACATGTTCTTCTGCTTGTTTTATTTTCTGATTTATATTCCCAAAAACTTCCTTATTCCATGATTTTAAATGTTTTTTGAGTCTATTTAACTTAGTCATTAGCAAATGCATCGGTTTACCCTGTGCTGGCTCTTACCAAGATTCTTTTAGCAGTTTTTCAAATTCTACATGTTTTCCCCACATATTTTGGAATTTAAAGCTTCATGTGCCCCTTTTATTGTTGTGAATTGTTATGAGAAGTGGAGAGTGATCTGAGTAGGTTCTACTTAAATGTCGAAGTGTTGTAGACCCATGTATGGCTACCCACTTAGCATTACACATTACCCTATCCAGTCTGGCCCAAATTGGCCTTCTATTACCCCAGTTGTTACACCAGGTGTAACTTGAACCTGTGTAGGCTATTTCCATCAAACTCGATTTAGAGATCGTCTCATTAAATTGAGACATCGCTATTGAGTTCGGTGTTTTTCCTCCCTTCTTTTCTAAAGAACTTCTAATTACATTAAAATCTCCTCCTATTATCCAGGGAGTGTTTTTTGATGCTATATCTTGCATTTCCTCCCATAAGACCAATCTAGATTTTTTATCATTTTTAGCATATACAACCGATATTATATCTTCTGTATTTTTATTCATTTTAAAGTGTACTATTTGTTCTGTGTCTTTTAGTATTTCAATGTCTAGATAATTATGCCACATTAACTAGAGTTTACTATTTAAATTTGCAAATGAATTATTAAACCCTAATATTCGACTATATTAAATTTTTGTTCCTGTTGTGTCATAGGTTCTGCAATAACTACTAATGCAATTTTATATGTTTTAATCAAACTTTTCAGTCTATTTATCGAGGGGTTATTTTCCACCCCTCTGATATTCCAATATATGTAACTATCCATTAAAACCTAATTTGGATTGTAATCTAGTTGTGCATTTTGATTCATATATTCTATCTAAATATTTTCTCATATTCCTCGCACTCTTGGGAGAAATTGATTGAAGTATTTCATTATATTTCTCTTGCTTACAGAGTTGCATTGCCATTCTTTTTATGGCTTCCATAGATTGAATCCTAGTGAATTTTACCCAATTTTTTTCATACATTTCTAATTCATCCTTCACTTCTCCTAGATAACACTCTCCCTTTACTTCAACTATACCTAATTGGGGGCAACTAAATACCTCCGAAGCTTCTTCCAGAAAGTCCAGGAGATCTTCCTCTATCCAGCTATAATCTTCTATTTTTTCCTTTAACACCCTTCTATGTTTATTTTTCCTAACTCTTTTTATTCTGGCTTTCACCACCTCCCATCTCTCTTCCTTATTTTCTTCATTCCTTCCCTCTATACTAACTTCCCTATTGCTTCTATCTCCCTCCATCTTTAAATAATAACTCCCATTCTCTCTCCTACTCTCCTCTTCTTCTTCCCCTAAACCTAGAGGTTTCGGTGCCACTTCCTCCCTCCTTATCCATGTTTATACTTTCCTTCTTATAGCTTCTTGCCGATGCACCTTTCCTAACTGCTCTCTTCCTATTTTACATTCAGACTTATCATGCCCAAGTCTAATTCAGATTAAACAATAAGAGGGCATATTTTCGGGTATAACATTTTGCCAAAACCCATTACTCTACCCGTTTTCCTCCCTCTCCTATCCAGATTTCGTTAGGGAGGCGAGTGAGGAGATTGCACTCTACACATACTCGAGCCTTGCTTGGCCGAGTTATTGTCACTGTGGCCTCATCCTGAAGCAATGGTTTGCCCAAACAAGAGGTTATATCATAGAGATAGTTGGTATAAACAGATATATAGGGAGGTTCAGCAAAGAGAACCATACCGGGGCAAGAGGCGCCTCCACCTTTGGACTGAAGTACTTCATCCATTTCAGCACACGCATGAGAAAACCATTAACTTGTCATACCCACGATGTCATAAACGATAATAATCTTCAACGGTAAAACATTGCATAAACATATGTTTCGCATCATAATCGCCCAGTTTCACCATTTCCGTGAGCTTCAAAGACGAGAAGAATTGTTGTATATCACTCGGGCGAGGCCTGTCGTGGGAAAATTTCCT
>JAREIK010000215.1:3063529-3089373 GCA_029783825.1 Sapria himalayana
TATCTAACTTCTGTTTGTCTATTCTAATAGGTTTTATAATCGATATATTGGTTATATCTTTTCTAATATCTTTTATTATTTCTGTTGAATTCATCCTTATGTTTTCAAATCTACTTTTATTTCTAGCTTTCCATAAGCACCAAATTATAACATGTGGTAGTTTTTGATTGAGCCAAGTTCTAGTGGGATTTTTTGTAGATTTACTTCCCCATTTTTTAAGTCTGTCTATTAGTCCATCTTCTTTTTTACTTAATTGATTTGCTTCTTCTACCTCTTTCCAGACTTCCACAGCAATTATACCTTTAGAGAATAAGTGATCCATTGATTCTACAGCTTCAGAGCAGCATTCACATCTTGATGCCAATTTTATTCGTTTTCTTTGTACATTAGTGTCTACCGGTAAGGCGTTTACAAGGGCCTTCCATGTAAGAGAGCGCATTTTCTGAGGAACATTCTCTTGCCAAACCCATTTGAATATCATTTCGGCAGGTTTTTTGTTCCTAACCAATTCCTTTACTGACTTTAAGGTGAAGTTTCCTTGTGGGGTTAGAGTCCATTTCCAACCGCTCTGTTTTAGTATAGAGTGCTTGTCTACTAACTCCTTTTGTTTTTTAATTGCTTTCCAGTTATTCGAAGCTTTATTTGGGCTCCTTTGCTAATGAGCTAAATATTTAGCACGCATGAATCTTGCCCAGAGATTGTCACTTTCTTTAAGTCTCCACCAGCCCTTACAATCCCAGGCCTTGGCCAAATCCTGTAAATTCATTATACCTAAACCTGCTTCTGCTTTAGGGTAACAAATATCTTCCCAGTTTTTCCAGTATAATTTGTTTTTCCCATTTCTTTTGCCCCATAAGAAGTTGGCCATTTCTGATTCAAGTTTTTTAGTGAAATTCTTAGGAGGGTGAATAACTGATAATATGTGCACCAGTGTACTTTGCAGAACGTGAGAAATTAACGTTATTCTCCCTCCAATGCCCAACAGCTGTTCTTTCCAACCAACAATTTTCTTTCTCAGTTTATCCTGAAGATAAATTAGATATTTTTATTTGAGTCTTCCCTCATATATAGGGCATCCTAGGTATATTAAGGCTCCTTTAATTTCTGAAAAACCATGTAATACTCTTGATTTTATTTACTACTTTTACTTTTGTGTTTTTAGATACCATAAACTGACATTTATTCTTATTTACAACTTGGCCTGTTTCATTTTCAAATATTTGAAGGAGGTCCATAAAGTTCATTATTGATTTTTTACTTGCATTCGTGAATATTATAATGTCATCCGCATAAACTAAACATCCTATTCTAGGTGTATTTTTCGGTTGTCTGAAAGGTATTATTTTGCCTTCTGACATTCTTTTATTCAGATTTCGAATTAATAATTCTAGATATATATCGAAAAGGAGAGGAGACAATGGATCTCTTTGCCTTAGACTTTTGCTTGGTTTAAATTCCTTGCCTATCTTTCCGTTTACAATTATTCTTACTCATATACTAGAGATACGTCTATATATTAGATCTATGGTTAACTTGGAAAAACCAAACTTTCTCATAGCAAAACATAGAGTATCCCATTCGACCCTGTCGAATGTTTTGGACAAATCTAGTTTTACCACTATATTCATTCATATTGTTTTACTTGCTATCTCTTTCATCATCTCAGATGCCAACCTAATATTTTCTATCATTAACTTGTTTTTAACGAACCCCGTTTGCTCCTGAAATATTATAGAGAGTAAGATGGAGCTTAATCTATTCTGTAGAATTTTAGCTAATATCTTATAAATAGCATTACATAGACTTATAGGTCTAAAATCCTCACATTTCTGTGGCATTTCTTTTTTGGGATTAATACTATATATGATTTTGCTCAAGATTTCGGTATTTCCACCCCTACAAAAAAGCTGGCAATTGCAGGGACTAGCTCATTTTTAACAATATGCCAGTTTGATTGGAAGAAATAGTTATTCCAACCATCTGGCCCTGCTGCACTATCCTTGTCTAGGTTGAATACCGCTTCTTTAACCTCAAGTTCTTCTGGAATCATTTCCATAATTTGATTTTGTTCTTCCGTGATGATTGCACTGATCTCTATCATTAGTGAGTTTCCCACGCGTTGTGCCTGACTGCATAATTGATTTTTAAAAAATTCTTCAAAGAGAGTACTTATTTGCGTTTCTTCATCCACCCATATTCCCTCTCCATTTTTATTCCTTTAATTTTGTTTTTTTTTGAGATTTAATTTTACACATATTGTGGAAGAATTTAGTGTTTTTTTCTCCGTTTTTAACCATTTAATTTTTGATCGCTGTTTCCAGTAAATTTCTTCCATGTGAAGTTTCAATCTCAGCTCTCCTTTAGCTTTACTTAATTCTTGCCTAGTGTTTTCATTGTTTGTGCTATCGAAATCCTATTCCAACTTAGCTACTTCTTCCGCTGCTTTTTTTAATTTCTTGATTAATATTACCAAAAACCTCTTTATTCCAGGTTTTCAAACTTCTTTTTAGTCTTAAAAGCTTGACCATAAGGGCTTGTATTGGCTTTCCCAGAGATGGTTCTAGCCAGGACTCTTTCACAAGCCCTTCGAAGCTTGGGTGCTTAACCCACATGTTTTAGAATTTAAAATTAGGTGTGACTATCTGGCTCTTATGTATTGTAATTAATAGTAAGCTATGATTAGAACATGTTCTGTTTAAGTGTCTCAGCCCGGTAATTCCTTGAGAGGTTACCCATTTAGAATTTACATTACCCTATCTAGCCTTGCCCAGATTACTCCTCTATTCCGCCAGTTATTACACCAGGTGTATCTTGATCTTATGAAATCTATATCCATTAAATTGGTAGAGGCTATTGTATCATTAAATTGATTCATAGCTATTGTGTCTGGTGGTTTTCCTCCTAGCTTCTCACAAGGACTTCTTACTACATTAAAATCTCCTCCTATAATCCAAGGGGAGTCTCTTTTAACTATGTCTTTCATCTCCTCCCAAAAAGTTAACCTGGATTTTTTATCATTTTTAGCATAAATTACTGAAATTATTTGATTTGCTTGCTTGTTTAATTTAAAATGAACTATTTGTTTTGTATCTTTTAATATTTCAATTTCCAGCTTATTATACCACATAATCCAGAGTTTACTATTTAGGTTTGCATAAGTATTTTTAAACCCTAAAGTATCACTATATTTAATTAATTGATCATGTTGTACCATTGGTTCAGCAATAACAACTAAAGATATTTTGAATATTTTAATCAATTGTTTTAGCCTGTTTAGGGTGGGGTTATTAGCGACCCCCCGAATATTCCAATATAGACATCTATCCATTAAAACCTAGTTTAGCTTGAGCTCTAGTTGTACACTTAGAATCATAAACCATATTAGCATATTTCTTCATATTCCTTGGGGTTTTAGGGGTATTAAAAATTTCTTGCCTTATCTCATTGTATTTAACTTGTTTCCCTAATTCCATAGCCATTCGTTTAATGGCCTCCATAGCTTGATTTCTCAAAAGCTTTTCCCAATCTTCGTTGTATATTGATAAATCATCCTTAGCTTTTTCGAAACACTCCCCTTTCGATTCTTCATCCTTGTTTATTGAGGGACAGTTGAAGATAATTGATTCGTCTTCTGGAAAGTCCAGAAGATCATCATTTAACCAGTTATAGTCCTCAAGTTTTTCTTTTAAAACTATTCTGGTTTTAGTTTTTCTACAATGTTTTCGCTTGTGTTTTACCTCCTTCCATCCATCATTTGCATCCCCAATCCCCCCTTCCTCTTTGCTTATCTCTTCATTCTGTTTTTCAGTCGTGTTAGCCTCTTTATACTCGATTTGATCTTTCCTACCATTCTCATTCAATTCTTCTAAACCATTTGGGCGTTTATTCTCTTCTTCGTGTAACTTTCTATAAATGGTTTCATCCTTCGTTCTTATCCACTTGGTGGTCTTCTTGCCTCTGTCTTCCTGCCGAAAAGCTTCTTCCTTCACCTCTACGCCTGCCTTGCATTGACTTGTGTCATGCCCGAGCCTTTTACAGCCAGAACAGCAAGATGGCAAGCTTTCGGGAATGACTATTTTCCAAAACCCCTCGGCCTGTTCTCCTTCCCCACTGCATATCCATATCTTACAAGGCGGCTGAGACAGAAGGTTATACTCGACACATACTCGAGCTTTATCCAGCCTGGACATGGTGACAGTGGCCTCATCCCGTAGCATAGGTTTGCCCAAACACGACGATATAGCAAAGAGAGAGTGTGCACTAAATAAATATAATGGAAGATACGGTAATGTAAACCATACCGGGACTATGGGCGCCTCTTCCAGTGGAGTAAAATCCTTTGTCCACTTCAAAACTCGCATGGGAAATCCATCTACCTGCCAAAAGCCTCTCTGCCATAAATGATAGTAGTCTTCCAGCAGAGTCCATTGCAGCACGACGTGTTTAGCGTCGAAGTCTGCGAACTTCACCTTACCGTTGAGCTTCAAAGAGGCGATAAACTTTTGGACTTCACTCACGCGAGGTCTACCGTGGGAGAACTTCTTGATGAGCGTGTGTTCAAACAGTTCCATGAGCCTTTTCGTTCCTTCGGATGAGAAGATGAGCACTGGATGTCCGTTTTTGTTCCCGTGAGAATGTGAAATCAGCGCGGTCCCCTTTAAAATCGAAGCAAATGACTTATTATTAATTAAAAAGTCTGTTTGCTCCTTTTTCAGCTTGAATGGAGCTTGTTTTGAGCAAAAATGAAGATTTTCTCTCTCTAGAAAATGAGTTTTTTTCTCTCTAGAAATTGAGAGCGTTTTTGAAAAAAAGAACCGTTTTTTTTCTTCTTCTTCTTCATCTCTTTTTTTTAAAAGTTTGTTTATTATTTATAACCCTCTCTTTTGGCGGAGAAATACCGTTTGTACAAACTACATCTACTCTTTACCTTCTTACATCCATTCCCCATTTCTAAGGACTAACAATATTATAATCTTCCTAGTACTATCTAAGTTAACATAAAAATCTCTAAAAGGGTCATCAATCTTAACTTTACTCTTTACTCAGGGGAACTTCCTTCTTTTATGTTCCAAGCGCTCCATGAATCATCTTTCTTGTTTCTCTGGTATCCACCCTTTCTATGTTGTATATATCATATTTCCTGCAAAAAATAACAAAAATATACCCCACTTTGCAAAATACCTTTTCCCCTTGTTGCACTTATTCTGCCGAAGCTTTCCTCTACTATCTATCCTAAGCCTTGTCCCTCTTTATTTGCCGATATAGCTTTAGATTCCCATCTTGAGAGCCATTTCAAAACACCTTGCCATATGCTGATCATTGTCGAACACCTAGACTAGACACTTACCTATCCTATGACTTTTTATTTAACACATAACACTTGAAATCTGAAAAGTTTCAGACTTCTAAACCCTCTATACATGATTTAAAAGCTGTTAAAAACATAACACATGACTTGACAAAACTTTTACAGATTCTTACTAGATTCAAACTACTTTTAACCAAGGAACATGATTTGATGGCCCATTTAGTGCTTTCCTGCAAATACAAAAAAAAAACCAGAAACATACCAAAGAAGCAGAAAATCCCAGCCCTTACCTTTTCATTCCCTCATCTTTATGTCTTATGAGGTGAACCTTGCTGAGACAGAAATTCCCCTGCAATTTTCGTTAATTTTTATTTCTTAAGCCTAGTTTCCGAGACTAATCTTCTTTAACCTTATATACGGGAATGCCATTCTATCTAACCTTGCTATGCCTTTTAATTTATGCGGCATAGACTCTTCATCATATTCAATCTCTCCTCTAACTGACCCTATTCTAGCTAAGTTATCCGCTAGAGTATTTACCTCCCTGAATATGTGTGTAATTGAAGCCTTCAATTCGTCTGAAAGGTTGAAAATTATTTCTAAGTCCTCCTCATACCTCCATAGTATTCTTTTATTAATTACTATATCTACTAACAACTGTGAGTCCACTTGAATTTGTATATTTTTAAAATCTAGATTCCTGCATATATCTAATCCAGATTTCAAGGCTTTAATTTCTGATTCGAGGGCCGAAGAGGCTCTACTAGAAAGGGTAAAAGCTTTCTTTACTATCCCTTTAGAATCTCTTATTACTCCTCCTCCTCCTGCTATTCCAATGTCCCTATTAAAGTTTCCATCCGTGTTAAGTGAATACTTACCAACCGGTGTCTATTCCAATTTACACTTTTAGCTCTTTGTTGATTAACTACTTTATACGTGAGGTCCCATATCTTTTCAACCATCTTATCTTTCACCTTATCTTCTATTTTTAAAGGTTTTATGCTAGATATATTACTAATTTTTTTTCTAATGTCTTTTATTATTTCTGTTGAATTCATCCTTATATTCTCAATTTTACTGTTATTTCGAGATTTTCATATGCACCAGATTATTACGTGCGGAAGTTTTTGATTAAGCCATTTCCTAATGGGGCCTTTCGTAGTTTGACTTCCCCATTTATTCACTCTTTTCAATAACCCATCCTCTTTATTACTTAAATGTTTTCCTCCCTCCATCTCTTTCCAGACTTCCACTGTTATTGTACCCTTAGAGAATAAGTGATCTGTGAATTCAACTGATTGAAAGCAGCATTCACATCTTGATACAATTTTTATCGCTTTTCTTTGTACATTCATATCTACCGGTATGGCATTCACAAGAGCCTTCCAAGTGAACGAGCACATTTTCTGCGGAACATTTTCTTGCCAAACCCATTTAAATACATTTTGAGCGGGTTTTTTCTTCCTAATCAATTGTTTTATCGACTTTAGAGTGAAATTTCCTTGTGGGGTTAAGGTCCATTTCCAACCACTCTGCCTCAGTATAGAGTGCGGATCTACTATCTCTTTTTCTTTTTCCATTGCTTTCCAGTTGTTCGAAGCTTTCTTTGAGCTTCTGAGCTTCTAATCCAAATATTTAGCACGCATATATCTTGCCCATAGATTATCACTCTCTTTAATTCTCCACCAGCCTTTACAATCCCAGGCAGTGGACAAATCATATAAATTCATTATCCCTAAGCCTGCTTCTTCTTTAGGGTAGCAAATGTCTTCCTAATTCTTCCAGTGTAATTTGTTTTTCCCATCTTTTTTTCCCCATAAGAAGTTTGCCATTTCTGATTCGAGTTTTTTAGTGAATTATTTAGGAGGATGTATGACTGATAAAATGTGTATCAGAGTACTTTGTAGTACATGTGAAATTAACGTTATCCTACCCCCAAATCCCAGAAGCTCTTCTTTCCAACCTGCTATTTTCTTTCTCAGTTTGTCTTGGAGAGAAATTAGATATTTTTCCTTCAACCTTCCCTCATATATCGGACATCCTAGATACATTAATGCTCCTTTTATTTCAGAGAAACATGTAATGTTCTGGATTTTTTTTACTACTTTCACTTTTGTATTTTTAGCAACCATGAATTGGCATTTGTTTTTATTTACAACTTGACCTGTTTCATTCTCAAATAATTGGAGAAGGTCCATAAAGTTTTTCATTGACTTTGTACTAGCATTTGTGAAAATTATAAGATCGTCTGCGTAGGCTAAACAGCCTATTCTTGGTGTATTTTTTGGTTGTCTAAAAAGTATTATTTTACCTTCCGACATTCTTTTATTCAAATTTTGAATTAATAGTTCTAGATAAATATCAAAGAGGAGGGGAGACAACGGATCTCCTTGTCTTATACTCCTATTTGGCTTAAATTCCTCGCTAATTTTCCCATTCACAATCACTCTTACCCAAGAACTAGAAATGCATCTATATATTAAATCAATAGTAAGTTCAGAGAAACCAAATTTTCTCATAATGAAGCAGAGGGTGTTCCATTCAACCCTGTCGAAGGCTTTGGACAAATCTAGCTTAATCACTAAATTATTACCTCTCATTTTTATACCTATATATTTCATCATTTTGGATGTCAGTCTTATGTTTTCAATCATTAACCTGTTTTTGATGAATCGCATTTGTTCTTGAGATATAATAGATGGTAAAATGGAGCTTAATCTATTTTGTAGAATCTTAGCTAAGATCTTATAGATAACTTTACATAGACTTATAAGTCTAAAATCCTTGCATTTCTGTGGCAATTCCTTTTTTGAAATTAACACTATATATGAGTGTGCCCATGATTTTGGGAGCTCCGCCCCTACAAAAAAGCTTTCCATTGCAAGGACTAGCTCAGTTTTAACAATATGCCAGTTTGACTGGAAAAAGTAATTATTCCAGCCATCCGGCCCTACTGCACTGTCTTAGTCCAGATTGAATACTTCCTCTTTTACCTCAGATTCTTCAGGGATCATTTCCATTCTTTGGTTTTGTTCTTCCATAATGGTTGCCCTAATCTCATTCATTAATGAATTACCAGCCAATTGTGAATGGTTACATAAATGATTTTTAAAGAATTTTTCAAAGAGAGTTTCTATTTGCTTATCTTCTTCCACCCATATTCCCTCTCCATTTTTTATTCCTTTAATTTTATTTTTTTGAGATTTAATTTTACACATATTATGAAAAAATTTAGTGTTACAATCCCCGTCTTTTAACCATTTTATTTTTGCACGCTGTTTCCAATAAATTTATTCCATGTGTAGCTTCAATCTCAAATTTTTTTTGGCTTTGCTTAATTCCAGCCTTGTTTCATCATTATTTGTACTGTCAAATTCTTGTTCCAATTTTACTACTGCTTCTTCCGCTTTTTTTAACTCTTGGTTAAGATTTCTGAAAACCTCTTTATTCCATGTTTTTAAGATTGATTTTAATCTTAATAACTTTGTTGTTAGAGCTTGCACGGGCTTCCCCGTCACTGGCTCTTGCCAAGACTCTCTAACGAGCCTATCAAAACCTGCATGCTTGGCCCACATGTTTTGGAATTTAAAATTAGATGTGCCTCTCTGAGTCCTATGAACTGAAATAAGCAGTGGGCTGTGGTTAGAACAGGTTCTATTTAAGTGTCTTAGCCCCGTAATTCCTTGTGAGGCAACCCACTTTGAGTTACACATGACCCTATCTAGTCAGGCCCAAATAACTTCCCTTTTTCGCCAATTGTTACACCAGGTGTATCTTGATCCAATGAAATCTAATTCCATTAGATTTGTGATAGCTATTGTGTCATTAAATTGCATCATAGCTACCGTGTCTGGTGGTTTTCCTCCTTTCTTCTCATTGGGACTTCTCACTATATTAAAATCCCCTCCTATGATCCAAGGAGAGTTTCTATTTGCTATGTCTTTCATCTCCTCCCACAAAGATAACCTAGATTGTTTGTTATTTTTAGCATACACTGTTGAAATTATTTGATCTGCCTGCTTATTTAATTTGAAGTGCACTATCTATTCTGTATCATTTAGAATCTCAATCTCCAGCTTGTTATGCCACATAATCCAGAGTTTGCTATTTAAATTAGCATACGCATTTTTAAACCCTAAAATTTCGCTATATTTAATTAATTTATCATGCAGAACTATTGGTTCCGCAATAACAACCAAAGATATTTTATATATTTTAATTAATTGTTTTAATCTGTTTATCGTAGGGCTATTTGCAACCCCCCTAATATTACAAAATAGGCATCTATCAATTAAACCCTAATTTAGCTTGAGCTCTAGTTGTACACTTCGATTCATAAGTCATATTAGCATATTTCTTCATATTCCTTACAGTCTTAGGAGTATAAGGTATTTCGTGCATTATCTCCTTGTATTTTACCTGGGTCCCTAGTCCCATAGCCATCCGTTTTAAGGCCTCCATGGCTTGAATTCTTGAAAGCATTCCCCAATTTTCTTTATAAATTGATAAGTCATCCTTAATCTTCTCCTCGATCTCCACTTGAGATCCTTCACTTTTGTTTATTGAGGGGCAACTAAATATTACCGATTCATCTTCTGGAAAATCCAAAAGATCCTCATTTATCCAACAATTATCCTCAATCTTTTCTTTCAAAACTATTTTGGTTCTAGGTTTTCTCCCATGTTTTCTCTTATGTTTAACCTCCTCCCAACCCTCCTTCAAGTCTTCTTCCTTCCCTCCCTCAAAGCTAATATCTAAGTCTTGCTCTACGGTAATATTCTTCTCTTTATTCTGGCCAATTGCTTGTATTTTCTCTATCATGCCCATGCCTTCAAACTCTTCTAAAATCGGCTGGATATTATCTTCCTCAAGCAAGTTTCTGTGTAGATTCTCTTCCATCTTCCTTATCCATTTCATTACCTTTCTTACTCCCTCTTCCTGCCGATAACCATTCCCTTTCTCTTCTTCACCCACCTTGCACCTACTTGCATCATGCCCGAGTCTCTTACAGCCTGCACAATAAGATGGAAGGCTTTCGGGGATTACAGTTTTCCAGAACCCCTCGGCCTGGTCATCTTCCCCATAGCCTATCCATATCTTACTAGGCAGCTGGGATAGTAGGTTATATTCCACGCAGATGCGTGCTTTGTTAGGCCTGTACATAGCTACTGTGGCTTCATCCCGTAGCATAGGTTTTCCCAAACACGAAGATATAGCATAGAGAGAATGAGCACTGAATAAATGTAGAGGGAGATACGGTAATGTAAACCATACCGAAACTATGGGAGCCTCTTCCAGTGGTGTAAATCCTTTGTCTACTTCAATACTCGCATGGGGAGGCCGTCGACCTGCCATAGACCTCTCTGCCAAAGTTTATAATAGTCTTCCAACAGAGAGCATTGCAGCACGACGTGTTTAGCATCATAGTCTGCAAACTTCACCTTCCCCTTGAGCTTTAATAATGCAATGAACCTTTGAACTTCACTCCCGCTGGGTCTGCCATGGGGAAACTTCTCAATAAGCGTGTATTGAAATGGCTCCAAGAGCTTTTTTGTTTATTCGGGTGAGAAGATAATCACCTGATGTTCGTTTTTGTTCCCATGAGTGCGTAAAGTTGGCACGGTCCCCTTCAAGATCGAGGAAAATGACTTATTATTTATTAATAAGTCGATTTGCTCCATTTTCAGCTTGAATGGAGTTAGATTTGAGCAAAAATGGGGGTTTTCTCTCTCTAAAAAGTGAAATTTTCTCTCTCTAGAAATTGAGACCGTTTTTTTTGAAAAACCGCAAAAATTTCTTTTTCTTCTTCTTCTTCTTTTTAATAAAGTTTTGTTTATTAAATATAGCCCTCTCGTTTGGCGGAGGAATACCTTTTTTACAAGCTAAATCTACCCTTTCCCCTCTTACAACCTTTCCCCTTAACTTAAACTTAAAAAACTCTAGATTGTATTTTAAATTTAACGTGATAAAGCAAAAGGCTAACGATCCTCTATTCCTTTATTAGACTTTCCTTATAGCTTTGTGCTTTTCTTTGCTCCTTCATCCGTCCAGCATGTTGCAGCAATTTATTCTTGCCCTGTTCTATATTGCTGATCTCTAGCTTTAATTCCCAACAGGGTCCTTACTATAAGAACTCTAGTTTCCTGCAACCACATCAGAAAAAAACTGCTCCAAGAATATCTTCATCCTTGCTTGCCTTTGCTCTTAGCTGCTTGAATTCATATTTGTTGCGCTTGGATTACATTATGAGGCTGCTTTCATCTTCTTTTTGCTGGACCGGGCTAAATCTAAGTTTCTGTTTTCCTAGCCACCTATACTAATTGCTAACAACTCCTAACACCTATTGACTCTACTAATATAACACATGACACTTTAATAAATAAAACAATAACACAGACTTCAGAAACAAACACTTAGAACAAAATTTAACCATAAAGAAGCTTATTATAAATAGAATCTCTTGACGATTTTCAAATCTCCATTACAAGTCCTAGCTGCTGGATTCTGCTCCTTCCGATTTAATGCCTTGAGCTGCTAAAAAACAGAAAAAACCACCAAAACCAATAGCAAAAAACCAATATACCAGCATACCTTGCAACTTTACCTCCCTCTTGCTGCATATTTTTCTTTTGGGCATTGCTGGTTAGTTTCCCTGCAGAGACAGAAATTCCCCTGCCCTGGAATCTACCCATTTTTACCTTAACATTTATTTGTGATAATTGCGATTTTTAACTAAGCTATCTGTAATTTTTCTTAATGTTTCTTATTCGCAAATAAGGAAAAGCCCTCTTGTCTAAACTTGTAATACCTTTTAGCTTACCTGGTATCGACTCCTCATTGAATTCTAAATCTCCACTCTTCTCACCTATTCTAGCAAGGTTATCCGCCAGTATGTTTGTCTCCCTATATATGTGAGAAATTGAGGCATTCAGATCTTTTGTGAGATTCCTTATCATTTCTATCTCCTCCTCATGTCTCCATAGAGTTGTTTTTTTAGTTACTAAATTTATCATCAATAAAGAATCCACCTATATTTGTAGATTATTAAAACCCATCTTTTTACAAAGATTTAAACCTGTTTTTAATGCCCTTATTTCCGAGTGTAGAGCCGAGAAGGCTTTACCTGTAAGAGTGAATGCTTTAATAATGAGCCCATTAGAATCTTTTATTACTCCTCCTCCTCATGTTATTCCTGTATCCCTATTAAAGCTGTCATCCGTGTTAAATGATAACTTTCCTGCTGGAGGTCTATTCCAGGTTATGCTTTTTATCCTTTGCTGCTTATTTATCTTAATAGTAAGGTTCCATGACTTTTCTACATACCCATCTATATTCTTATTTACTACTATTATAGGCTTTATACAAGACATGTTACTAATAATTTTCCTAATTTCATTTAAGATTTCGCTTGAATTCATCTTTATTCCCTCAAATCTACTCTTGTTTCGGGCTTTCCATAAGCACTAAAGTACTACATGTGGTATTTTTTGGTTTAGCCAATTTCTAGAGGGACTACTTGTATTTTCCTTTTTCCATTTATTAATTCTTTCTATGATCCCATCCTCTTTATTACTTATTTGTTTAAATTTTTCCAGCTCCCTCCAGATTTCTTGTGCTATTTTTCCTTTCGAAAAAAGGTGATCTAATTATTCTTCTGCTTCCATGCAGCAGTCACATCTAGATACTATTTTTATGCCTTTTTTTTGTACATTAGTATCCACGGGTAAGGCATTCACTAGTGTTTTCTAAGCTAGCGAACACATTTTGTGGGGGATATCTTCCTTCCATGCCCATTTAAATAAGGTTTGAATGGGTTTTTTCTTTCTAATCAATTCCTTTGCCGATTTTAGTATAAAATTATCTTGCGGAGTGAGAGTCCATATCCAACCGCTCTTTTTCAGAATTGAATGAGATTCTATGATCTCCTTCTGTTTTACCAGGGCTTTCCAGTTATTAGAGGTCCTCCTTTGAAGCTGATCATGGTTACCTCTATATTTGGCTCTCATATATTTAGTCCAAAGGCTATCGCTGTATTTTAGCCTCCACCATCCTTTACAGTCCCAGGCAGTGGCTATATCCTGTAAACTCATTATACCTAAACATGCTTCCTCTTTTGGGTAACAGATGTCTTCCCAGTTTTTCCAATGGATTTTATTTTTCCCCTCTTTTTTACCCCATAAGAAATTAACCATTTCTGATTCTAATTTTTTAGTAAATTTCTTCGGAGGGTGAATGACCGATAGAATGTGTACCAGTGTACTCTGGAGAACATGAAAGATGAGTGTGATCCTTCCCCCAAATCCCAATAGTTCTTCTTTCCAACCTGCTATTTTCTTTCTCATTTTCTCCTGTAAGGGTACTAGATATTCTTCTCTCAGTCTACCCTCGTATATGGGGCAGCCTAGGTATAGTAAGGCTCTTTTTTTATAAGTAAAACCTGTGATGCGTTTAACTTTATTTGCCACTTTCTCCATAGATTTTGTGGCTAGCATAAACTGGCACTTCTTTTTGTTAACTACTTGTCCTGTTTCTATTTCAAAAATATGTAGAAGTTCCATGAGGTTACTCAGTGATCTTTTGCCTGCATTCGTAAAAATTATTAGGTCGTCTGCATATGCTAAACAACCTATTCTCGGGGTGTTTCTTGGTTGCCTGAAGGGGATTATTTTTCCTTCAGACATTCATTTATTCAAGTTAATAATTAGCAATTCTATGTAAATATCAAATAGTAAGGGAGACAACGGATCTCCTTGCCTTAAGCTTCTTTTTGGCTTGAATTCCCCATCTTTCTTCCCATTTACAATGACTTTAACCCATACACTAGAGACACATCTAAATATTAAATCAATGCTTAATTCTGAGAAACCGAAATTCCTCATAGTAAAGCAGAGTGTGTCCCATTCTACCATGTCAAATGCTTTAGATAAATCCAGCTTAACTACTAAGTTATTCCCTCTTGTTTTTAATGGTAACTCCCTCATCATTTCCGACGCTAAACTGATATTTTCAATCATTAGCATGTTTTTGACAAATCCTGTTTGTTCCTGGGATATAATACATGGTAAGATACTACTTAATCTATTTTGCAATATTTTTGAAAGGATTTTATAAATTACATCACATAAACTAATTGGTCTGAAATCCTCACATTTCTGTGGGGATTCTTTTTTGGTATTAGCACAATGAATGAGGATGCCCATGCCCTAGGAATTTCCGCCCCTAGAAAAAAACTAGCAATTGCAGGAACTAGATCATTTTTAATTATTTGCTAGTTTAGCTGGAAAAAATAATTATTCCAACCATCTGGCCCTGCAGCGCTATCCTTATCCATGTCAAATACCACATTTTTAACCTCTTCCTCCTCAGGAATCCTCTCCATCATTTGATTTTGCTCATTAGTGATTATTTTGCTAATTCCTTTCATTAAAGAGTCCCCTTCATGAGAGGCATGACCACATAAATGTTTCTTAAAAATTCTTCGAAGAGAGTTTCTATTTGCTTATCTTATTCTACCCAAATTCCCTCACCACTTTTATGCCTTTGATTCTATTCTTTTGGCCTTTTATTCTAGTTATATTATGGAAAAATTTAGTGTTTCTTTCTCCATCTTTAAGCCATTTAATTTTTGCGTGCTGCTTCCAATATATTTCTTCAATATGTAATTTTAGTCTCAGACTAGCTTTTGCCTTGCTTAATTCTTGTTTGATTTCCTCATTATTTGTGTTATCGTAATCAAATTTTAACTTAGCCACTTCCTCTTCTGCTTGCTTTATATTTAGGTTTAGATTGCCAAAAACTTCTTTGTTCCATGTTATTAGATATTTCTTTAATCTGTACAACTTAGCCATTAGAGCTTGCATGGGCTTACCCATTACAGGCTCTAACCATGAATCTCTAACCAACCTTTCAAATCCACTGTGCTTCTCCCACATATTTTGAAATTTGAAGGTACCAGGAGCTTTTTGATTCCTTTGTACTGTTATGAGCAAAGGGCTATGGTCTGAGCAAGTTCTATTTAAATGCCTCAGCCCAGTAGCCCCATGTGTGGCTACCCACTTTGCATTACATTGGACTCTGTCCAGTCTAGCCCATATTGCTCCTCTTTTCCGCCAGTTATTACACCATGTATAACTTGTGCCTGTAAAGTCCAATTCTATAAAATTACAACTAGCAATTGTATCATTAAATTGCGTCATTGCTACTATATCCGGAGTTTTACCTCCTTTTTTTTTCCTATGCATTTCTTATAACATTAAAGTCTCCCCCGATAATCCAAGGGGTATTTCTAGATGTGATATCCTGCATCTCCTCCCATAGGGCTAATCTTGATTTTTTATCATTTTTAGCATACACTACCGATATAATTTCATCTGCATTTTTATTTGTTTTGAAGAGGACTGCCTGTTCTGTATCCTTTAATATAACAATATCCATATAATTATGCCACAGGATCCATAGTTTATTATTTAAATTCACAAATGCATTATTAAACCCTAAGATTACGCTATACTTCATTAATTGATCTTGTTGTACCATTGGTTCAGCAATAACAACTATAGAAATTTTATGTATTTTTATTAGTTTCTTCAGCCTATTCATCGAGGGGTCGTTAGCCACCCTCTGATATTCCAGTAAAGATATCTATTCATTAAATCCTAATTTTGTTTGAGACCTAGTTGTGCATTTGTGCTCATACTTTTTATTCAAGTATTTCTTCATGTTTCTCGGGGTCTTAGGAATGTTAGAAAAAGCGTGCATTACTTCATTATAACCTACCTGCTGCCCTAGTTTCATAGCCATGTTTTTCATGGCCTCCATAGCTTGAACCCTTGTGAACATTCTCCAATCTTCCTCATAGATTGCTAGATCATCCTTCACATTTTCCAAGTGATCTACCATTCTTTCCTCCTCTTACCTAATGGGGGGCAACTTAGTATATATGAATCTTCTAGATAATCCAGAAGATCATCTTCTTGCAAATTGTAGTCCTCTATTCGTTCCTTTAAACCATCCTGGTTTTAATTTTTTTCCCTATTCTTTTGCTTTGCACCACTTCCCATCCCCCATTATTTTTTACCTCTTTCTCACCTTCTAAACTCATTTCTTTAACTTCTCTTGCTGCATTAGAACCTCCTTGCTCTTGCTGAAAGTTCTCCCACTTTCTCCCATTTTCCCGTTCCTCCACTCCCAAGGCTAAATCATGAAATTCGCACCCTACTGACCTCTCTCTTGAGCCTTTCGGAGCTCTCTCCCCCTTCCTTATCCATCTCTCAACCTTCCTTCTTCCTCCATCCACCCTCTGCCCTTTTCCTTTATCCTCCATCCCTGCCCTACAATCTCCCATTTCATGCCCAATCCGTTTGCAATTTAAGCAGTATGAAGGCATATATTCGGGTATTACGGTTTGCCAAAAACCTTCCTGCTGTTCATCTTCTCCACTAGATATCCATATCTGGTTTGGAGACTGAACAAGAATGTTACATTCTACACAGACTCGGGCGTAACATGGCCTTGTCATGGCCACTGTTGCTTCGTCCCGAAGCATAGGCTTCCCCAAGCAGGAGGTAATGGCATGAAGAGCAAGCGGGTTAAATAAATATAGTGGAAGATTCGGCAAAGAAACCCATACCGGGGCTAGAGGCGCCTCCTCCAATGGGCTGAAATTTTTCGTCCACTTCAGAACGCGCATGGGCTAGCCATCCACTTGCCAAGAAGCTCTATGCCATAAACGATAATGGTCTTCCTCCGAGCAGCATTGAAGAAAGACGTGTTTGGCGTCATAGTTTGCGAACTTGACTCTTCCTGTGAGCTTTAGAGAGGAGAGGAAGTGCTGAATGGCATTCGCATTTGGCCTACCGTGGGAGAATTTCCCGATGAGCATATATTCGAATGGTTCCATGAGTTTCTGTAGCTCGTGCCTTGAGAAGTTAACAACGGGACTCCCATTTTTATTTCCGAAACAATGTGAAGGAGGCGCGGGTCCCTTTTAATATTGAGGGAAATGACTTATTAATTACTAATAAGTCCTTTTCCTCCATTTGTAGCTTGAAAGGGCTTGAATTTGAGCAAGAATGATGGTTTTTTCTCTATAGAAAATGAGATTTTCTCTCTTTAGAAGTTGAGAGTATTTTTTGAAAAAACCGCAAATGTTTTTTTTCTTTCTTCTTCTTCTTCTTTTTTGTCAAAAAAGTATTTATTAATTATAACCCTCTCTTTTGGCAGAGAAATACCATTTTTACAAACTAGCATCTACCCTTTAATCCCCTTACACCCTTTACTCAATCCTAGCTAACTTAACATAGACAAAAAAATCAAATCTAATGGGATCTTATATATACGGACACATGATTGCAAATTAGATTATTGTGTCTTCATATTTCGGTCTTGATGTTCCTTCTTGTATTGTCTCTTAATGGACATTTTTTTCAAG
The DNA here is from genome assembly GCA_029783825.1 of Sapria himalayana. Taxonomy (NCBI): domain Eukaryota; kingdom Viridiplantae; phylum Streptophyta; class Magnoliopsida; order Malpighiales; family Rafflesiaceae; genus Sapria; species Sapria himalayana. The sequence goes on from JAREIK010000215.1 coordinate 3,081,268, forward strand.
CCTTTGCTTTGTTCCAGTAGTGCATCCGAGAGGCTTCTTTTATATGTTCTCTACCATATGAGAGTGTAAGATGGCCTTCTCTTGCTCCTCCTTTTTTAACTTTAAGATCTATACTATTCCTGCATCCAAAAACACATTCCAGCATAGGGTATATCTCTCATTTATACCTGGAGTTCATTGTTGTATTCCAGCATCTATGTGCTCCACTTGGTCCCCCATAACCGCTATTCTTTCATGGCCTAAGCAAATCTGGATTTTCCTTCTTTAAATGGCAGCAAGTCCTATTCTATACCCAAACAACCTAGTGTTCTAACATCCTAATAAATTAACACATGACCTTGCAACATTGTTCCCATAAACATAGACATTACATTTAAACATACAATAAAAAGAGGTTTAAAATACATGTGCATAACCAACAACCCTTGCTGCCCAATAATTCCTTTGAAGCTTTGAGTGGCTGTGCTGCTAAGAAACAAATACATATATCCCATGTTTCCCAAGAGAACCCCCTTTTTTTAAAACTAACCTTTCTTCTTCTATTATGCCTATATAATCTAATTTCTATTTTAAATACCACTCACTGTCTACCCTTTCTGACTCTTACATAGGGAAAGCATTCTTGTCTAGTTCCACTAGACCTTTTTATTTTTACCGACAAAGTATCCTCATCATATTCTGCTTCTCCTTTTTGCGATCCCTATCCTGGCAAGATTGTCTGCCGGGGTGTTTAGCTCCCTATATATATGTAAAATTGATGCATTCAGTTCTTTTATGAAATTCAATATAATTTCTAACTCCTCTTCATATTTCCAAAGAGATTTTCTTTGTTACTAAATTAACTAACAACATGAATCTACCTGTATTTGAATATTCTTATAATCTAATTTCTTGCAAACACTTAATCCTATCTTTAATGCCTAATTTCTGATTGTAGAGCCGAGGCTACTACACTAACTGTGTTGAAAGCTTTCATAACTGCCCCTCTAGAATCTCTTATTAACCCACCTCCCCCTGCTATTCCTATGTCCCTATTGAAGCTTCCATCCGTATTTAGGGAGAGTTTTCCTTCCGGAGGTCTGTGCCAAGAGATACTTTTCGCCCCAATATTGTTTACTTATTTTTATATTAAGACTCATTCCCTCTCCGCTTTCTTTTCTATGTCTATTTTATCTATAATTACAGGATTAAATTTTGATATGTTACTTACTTCCTGTCTAATTTCTTGTACTATTTCATTTGAATCCATTTTCTTTCCTTCGAATCTACTCCTATTTCGAGCTTTCCAAATACACCATATTATTACATGTGGTAAATTCATATTAAGCCAAATTCTAGTAGGATTAGTAGAAGTTACTTTTTCCCATTTTTTAATTCGTTCTATTTAACCGTCTTCCATATTACTGATTTGCTCTGTTTCATCAAATTTCTTCTAGACTTGTGTGGCAATTTTGCCCTTTTGAAAATAGATGATCCATTGATCTTCTTCCTCAAAGCAGCATTCACATTTGGACACCATTTTAATGCCCTTTCTTTGAACATTGGCTATCCACAGGTATTGCATTTGCTATTACTTTCCATGCTAGCGAGCCTATTTTCTATAGTATTCCTGCCTTCCAGACCCATTTAGATATAGATTGAATGAGCTTTTTTTTCCTAATCAATTCCTTGCCGATTTAAGTATAAAATTACCTTGTGGTGTTAGGATCCATTTCCCAGCCACTCTTTTTTAATATTGAGTGATATTCTACTTTCTCCTTCTGTTTTCTCAAAGTTTTCCAATTATTTGAACTTTCTTAAGCCGCTTGTGACTTTTATCTAAATATCGTGCCCTCATATATTTTTCCCAAAGGCGACATCATTTTCCTTTCAACCTCCACCATCCTTTACTGTCCATGCGGTGGCCATATCTTGAAGAGAAATTATTCCTAGTCATGCTTCTGCTTTTGGATAACAAATATCACCTCAATTTTTCCAGTGAATTTTATTCTTCCATCTTTTTTACCCCCATAAAAATTTGTCATTTCTATTTCTAATTTATTTATGAATTTCTTCGGAGGATGTATTACAGATAAGATATGAACAGGGTGCTTTGTAGCACATGCGAAATTAATGTGATCGTCCCCCAAATCCTAATAAGTCCTTTTTCCAGCCTGTTATTTTCTTTCTCATTTTGTCTTGTAGCGGTACTAAATATTCCTCTCTCAAATTTTCCTTCATATATTGGGTAGCCTAAATAAATTAAAGCTCCCTTATTTTGAGTGAAGCCAGTTATATTTTTAATTTTATATATATCTTTCTCCGACGCTTTTTTTCCCAGTATTAAACTGGCACTTCTTTTTATTTACAACCTGACTTGTTTCTAATTCAAATAATTGTTTTAATTCTATAAGATTCATTATAGATCTTTTACTTTCATTTGTAAAAATTATTAGATCATCAGCATAGGCAAAACACCTATTTCGGAGTATTTTTAGGTTGTCTAAAAGGTAAAATTTTTCCTTCAGACATTCTTTTATTTAAGTTAAGAATAAGCAATGCAAGATATATATCAAATAGTAAGGGAGATAACGGGGTCTCCCTGCCTTAGGCTTCTTTTGGTTTAAATTCTTCACATATATTCCATTTATAATAATTCTAACCCAAACACTCGAAACACATCTATAAATTAAATCAATGCATAATTCCGAAAAACCATATTTTCTTAATACAAAGCAGAGTGTATCCCATTCGACCCTGTCAAATGCTTTGGACAAATCCAACTTAATTGCAAGATTATGCCTTCTTGTTTTAGCTGAAATCTCTTTCATCATTTCTGATGCTAACCTTATATTTTTAATCATTAGTCTATTTTTAACGAAACCTATTTGTTCTTGTGAAATTATTAATGGCAATATATTACTTTGTCTGTTCTTGATTATTTTGGCTAGAATCTTATAAATCACATTACACAAGCTTATTGGTCTGAAATCCTCACATATGTGGGGCATCTTTTTTAGGGATAAGAATTATATATGAGTTTGCCCAAGCTTTAGGAATATCTGCTCCGGCGAAAAAACTGGCAATTGCTAAAACCAGATCCTGTTTAATAATGAGCCAATTTAGTTGATAAAAATAGTTATTCCAGCTGTCTGGGCCTGCTGCACTATCTTTATCAAGATTAAAGACTGCATTTTCACCTCTTCTTCATCTGGTATATTTTCCATCATTTGATTCTGATCTTGTGTGATGGAAGCCCCAATCTCCGGAGCAAGAGGCGCCTCCACCTTTGGACTGATGTCTTTCGTCCATTTCAGCTCAGGCATGAGAAAACCATTAACTTGCCATACTCCACGATGCCATAAACGATAATAATCTACAACTGTAAAACACTACATAAACATATGCTCCGCATCATAATAGGCCAGTTTCACCCTTCCCGTGAGCTTCAAAGAGGAGAAGAATTGCTGTATATCACTCGGGCGAGGCCTGCCGTGGGAAAATTTCACGATAAGCATGTATTGATATGACTCCTCGAGCTTCTGTATCTCCTCAGTTGAAAAAATGATAACGGGGTTCCCGTTTTTTTTATCTGAAAGAATGAGAAGGAGGCGCGGGCTCCTTTGTTATCAAGGAAAATGACTTATTTTTTAATAATAAGTATTTTTCTCCATTTTGCACTTGAAAGGAGCTTGATTTGAGCTCAAATGGTGATTTTCTCTCTCTAGAAATGAGATTTTCTCTCTCTAGAAGTTGAGAGCATTTTTTGAAAAAACTGCAAATGTTTTTTTTTTTTTCTTTTGTTCTTCTTCTTTTTCTTCTTCTTTTTTTATAATTTTTTTTATTATTTATAACCCTCTCTTTTGGCGGAGGAATACCATTTTTACAAGCTACTTCTACCTTTTACCCTCTTACATCCATGCCCCATTTCTAGTCACTATCGCTAATATTCTTCCTAGCATATACTAAGATTACCATGAGAAGCCCTAAAGCGTGCTCATATATGTTCTGTTTTTGAGTTCTTCTGTCTCGGTTCTCCTGGTACACCCTGATGTATTATCTTCTTTTACTAGTGTTCGTCTTCTCTATGCTTTATTTTCCATGTTCCATACAAAAGAGCAATAATAGAAATGTATCCATTTCAAGTTACCTTTATTCCGCAATACCCCACTTTAATCAGCCCTTTGTTCTGCCTGCTCTCTATCCTTGCCCTTTTCCTTCTATATTTGCTGAGATCTTTAGGCTCCCATCTTGAGTACCATATCAAGTCCCTCTGCCGCATCTTGAGCCTTACCAATCTTCTATAATAGACACTTACTTAGCTTAGTGCTTATTCTTTGACATAACACATGCATTCTAAAATTACATACATCTTAACCCTCTAAATAACACAAGTTTGAACCAGAAATATATATATAACACATGTCTCTGTAAAGCTGATACAGATTCATGTAAACTTCAGAATACTTTCGCTTCAAGAAGACTTGAGTTGATGGTCTGATTAGTGCTTTCCTGCAAGTAAACCAGAAAAGAACCACAAACACAAACCACAAAGAAAATCTAACCCTTACCTTTTTTACCTTTTATATATCTTTGAAACGAGCTTTGCAAGGACAGAAATTCCCCTGCAGAGTTAGTTAGTTTTAATTCTTTATCCTACCATCCTAGGCTGCTTTGTTTATTCTTATGTAAGGAAATGCCATTTTGTCTAAGCATGCTATGCCCATTAATTTATGCGGCATGGACTCATCATCATATTTTATCTCTCCTCTGGTTGAACCTATTCTAGATAGACTATCCGCTAGATTATTAGCCTCCCTATATATATGTGTAATTGAAGCCTTCAGCTCATCTAAGAGGCTGAAAATTACTCGTAAATCCTCTTCATACCTCCATAAAATTTTCTTTTTAGTTACTATTTCAACTATCAACTTCGAGTCTACCTGAACTTGTAAATTTTTAAATTTAAGCTTCTTACATATCTCTAATCCTGATTTCAAGGCTTTAATTTCTGATTCCATGGCTGATGAGGCTCTGCTGGCATGGGTGAAAGCTTTCTTTTCTGTCCCTTTATAATCTCTTATTACCCCTCCTCCTCCTACTATTCCAGTATCCCTGTTAAAGCTACCATCCTTATTAAGTGAATATTTCCAGACCGGGGCTGTTTTAGTATATGCTTTTAGCTAATTGCTGATTTACTACTTTAAATGTGAGGTCCCATGTTTTCTCGAGCTTCTTATCTTTGTTCTTATCCTCTATTTTAATAGGTTTTATACTAGATATATTACTTATCTCCTTTCTAATATCTTTTATTATTTCTGTTAAATTCATCCTTATGATTTCAAATTTACATTTATTTCAGTATTTCCAGATGCACCAGATAATTACGTGCGGTAATTTCTGATTAAGTCGTTTTTTAAGGGCTTTTCGTTGTTTCACTTTGTCATTTTTTAACTTTATCTATTAACCCATCATCTTCATTACTTATTTGTTTTTCTCCATCTATCTCTTTCCATATTTTCGTCGCAATTGCCCTGTTAGAAAATAAGTGATCCGTTGTTTCAACTACTTGTGAGCAGCATTCACATCTTGATGCCATTTTTATCCCTTTTTTTGTACGTTCGTATCTACCAGTATGGCATTCACTAGAACCTTCCATGTGAACGAGCACATCTTCTGCAGGATATTTTCTTGTCATACCCATTTGAATAAAGTTTGAGCAGGTTTTTTCTTTCTAATCAGATCTTTTACCGACTTTAGAGTGAAATTTTCTTCTGGTGTTAAAGTCCATTTCTAGCCACTCTTCTTTAGTGTGGAGTGTGAGTCTACTATCTTCTTTTGTTTTTCCATTGCCTTCCAACTGTTCGAAGCTTTCTTAGGGCTCTCGTTCTTATAATCTAAATATTTAGCCAGCATGTATGTTGCCCAAAGATTATCATTTTCTTTAAGTCTCCACCAGCCTTTGCAATCCCAGGTAGAGGCCAAATTGAGTAGGTTCATTAAACCTAATCCTGCTTCTTTTTTTGGGTAACAGATGGCTTCCCAGTCCTTCCAGTGTAATTTATTTCTCCCATCTTTTTTGCCCCATAAGAAGTTTGCCATTTCTGATTCAAGTTATTTTATAAATTTCTTAGGGGGATGAATAACTGATAAAATGTGTATCAGAGTACTTTGTAAAACATGTGAGATTAGCATTATTCTCACCGCAAATCTCAGAAGCTCTTCTTTCCAACCTGCTATTTTCTTTCTTAGCTTATCCTGAAGAAAAATTAAATATTCTTCCTTCAACCTCCCCTCATATATCGGACATCCTAAATACATTAATGCTCCTTTAATTTCTGAAAAACCAGTAATGTTTTTAATTTTATTTATTACTTTAAATTTTGCAATTTTGGCAAGCATAAACTGACATTTGTTTTTATTTACGACTTGACCTATTTCATTCTCAAATATTTGAAGAATGTCCATAAGATTCCTTAATGACTTTGTACTAGCATTTGTAAAAATAATGTCATTTGAATAAGCTAAGCAGCCTATTCTAAGTGTATTCCTTGGTTGTCTAAATGGTATTATCTTACCTTCCGTCATTCTTTTATTCAAGTTTCGAATTAATAATTCTAAATAAATATCGAAGAGAAGGGGAGACAACGGATCTCCTTGCCTTATACTTCTATTTGGCTTAAATTCCTCGCTTATCTGTCCATTTACAATCACTCTCACCCAAGAACTAGAAATACATATGTATATTAAATATATGGTAAGCTCAGAGAATCCGAACTTTCTCATCGCAAAACAAAGGGTATCTCATTCTACCCTATCAAAGGCATTCGATAGATCCAGCTTAACCACTAAATTATTTCCTCTTGTTTTAACTCATATCTCTTTCATCATCTCGGATGCAAGTTTTATGTTTTCGATCATTAATCTGTTTTTAACGAATCCCGTTTGTTCATGAGATATTATAGATGGTGAAATTGAGCTTAATCTATTTTGTAAAATTTTAGCTAAGATTTTATAAATAGCATTACATAGACTTATAGGTCTAAAATCCTCACATTTCTGTGGTGATTCTTTTTTTGGAATTAATACTATATATGACTTTGCCCATTATTTTGGGATTTCCGCCCTGACAAAGAATCTAGTAATTACGGGGACTAGATTAGTTTTAACTATGTGCCAGTTTGACTGGAAAAAATAGTTATTCCAACCATCCGGTCCTGCAGCACTCTCTTTATCCAGGTTGAATACTGCTGCTTTTATTTCTAGTTCTTCCGAGATCATTTCCATTATTTGATTTTGAGCTTGCGTGATGGTTGCCCTAATCTCATGCATTAGAGAATTATCGGTCCTATGTGACTGACTGCATAATTGATTTTTAAAAAATTTAGTAAAAAGAGGACCTATTTCCTTTTCTTCTTCCGCCCATATTCATTCTTCATTTTTTATTCCTTTAATTTTATTCTTTTGAGATTTAATTTTAGTCATATTATAAAAGAATTTGGTATTTCTATCACCATCTTTTAACCATTTTTTGCACGCTGTTTCCAGTAAATTTCTTCCATGTGTAATTTTAATCTTAATTCTCCTTTAGCCTTACTTAAATCCAACCGAGTTTCATTATTGTTTGTGGTATCAAACTCTTGTTCCAAATTAGCTACTACTTCTTCCGCTTTTTTAACTCTTGGTTTAGATTCCAAAAACCTCTTTATTCCATGTTTTTAAGATAGATTTTAATCTTAGTAGCTTTGTTGTTAAGCTTGCATCGACTTAACCATCGCTAGTTCTTTCCAAGACTCTTTAACGAGACTATCAAAGCCTACGTGCTTAACCCACATATTTTGGAATTTAAAATTAAGCGTGCTTCCCTGATTCCTTTGTATTGTGATAAGCTCTAGGCTATGATCAGAACAAGTTCTGTTTAAGTGTCTTAGCCCCGTAGTCCCTTGTGAGGTGACCCACTTTGTATACACATAACCCTATCTAGACGTGCCCAGATGACTCCCCTTTTCGCCAATTATTATAAGGTATATCTTGATCTAGTGAAATCTATTTCCATTATTGGTAATGGCTATGTATCATTAAATTGATCATTGCTACTTATTGGTGGTTTTCACCTTCTCCTCTTGA
>JAREIK010000216.1:0-48701 GCA_029783825.1 Sapria himalayana
TTTCTATCTATGTGTCTATTTGTCTATCTATCTATCTGTATATCTTTCTATATATCTATTTATCTATCTCTACATCTATCTATCTATCTATCTGTCTATTTAAATATCTATTTATCTATCTGTCTATCTATCAATCTACTGATCTATCTGTCTTTATGTATATCTATCTATCTATCACTCTATGTGTCTGCATCTCTATTTCTTTATCTCTCTATCTATCAATCTATCTATTTGTTTATCTGTCTATCTATCTATGTGTATATATATATATATATATATATAGATATATATATATCTATCAATCTATCTGTTTATATGTAAATTTGACTTTCTATCTATTTCTCTATCTTTCTCTCTATCTTTCTATCTATTTATTTCTATCTATCTATTTATTTATCTATCTATTTCTATATCTTTTTATGTATTTGTCTATCTGTCTATCTATATATGTGTATATATGTCTATTTGTTTATCTATATATTTGACTATATATGTATATGACTACCTACCTGTCTATCTCTCTATCTATCTAGGTATCTATTTATCTATCTATCTGTCTATCTATCTAACTATCTATTTATCTATTTATATGTCTATCTATTTATCTATCCCACTATCTATCTGTATTTCTATTTATCTATCTATCTATTTATATGTCTGTCTATCTATATATCTGAATATCTATGTGTCTATCTATTTGTTTATCTGTCCATCTATTTACTATCAATATATCTATCTATCTATATATCGTTAATCTATCATCTATTTGTATTTCTGTCTATTTGTATATTTGTCTATTTAGCTATCTGTTTGTCTATGGATTATCTATCTATCTATCTGTCTATCTGTGTATCTAACTATCTATCTATCTATTTGTTTATCTATCTATTTGTATATCTGTCTATTTATCTATTTGTCTAATTATCTATCTAACTATATATCTATCTGTTTTTTATATATATATCTATCTATCTATCTATCTTTCTATTTATATGTTTGTTTTTCTATCTCCCTATTTATTTATGCATCTATGCGTCTATCTCTCTATATGTCTGTCTGTATGTCTATCTATCTATCTATCTATATATGTGTATATATATATATATATATTTATTTATTTATTTATTTATATATTTATATCTTTATATTTGTCTATATATCTATGTGTCTAACTGTCTGTCAATTAATAATATGTATATCAAATTAACTGTCAATCAAATTATCTATATTTCAATCTATCTATCTATCTATTAATATGTCTATCTATCAATCCGACTAGCTATCTATTTGTTTATATCGATCTACCTATCAATCTGTCTATCTATAAATTTATATATTTATTTATCTATCTATTATATATTTATTTAACATACTATATGACTATATCATTATATGAATATCTTTGTATCGTCAATCTATCTTTATATAAATCTGACTTTCTATGTGACTATCTCTCTATCTATCAAGCTATCTATTTGTCTCTTTCTCTATATCTATCTATCTTTCTATTTATCTATATATTTGTTTATATTCCTATTTATCGATTTTGTCTATCTATCTATTTGTCTAATTATATATCTATCTATCTCTCTGTCATTCCATATATCTATCTATCTATCTATTTATCTATCTCTCTATTTGTCTATCTGTTTATCTATTTATCTATCTATGTGTCTGTCTATCTAAATGTCTATCTTTCTATCTGTCTATCTATCAATCTATCTATTTATCCATCCTCTATCTTTCTATGTATTTTCTATATATCTGTCTATGTGTCTATCTATATGTGTGTCTATTTCTCTATATGTCTATCTATCTATCTCTATATCTTTCTATCTTTCTATCTGTTTATCAATATATATATTTATTTGTCTATCTGTATATCTTTTTATCTATCTATCTATCTAATTGTGAATCTAACTATGTATCTATATGTCTAACTATTTATCTACTATCAATCTATCTATCTATTATCGATCGATCGATCTATCTATCTATATAAATATATATCTACCTATCATTCCATATGCCTATATGACTATATGGTGATTTATCTATCAATCCATCAATCTATCTATCTGGATATCGTTAAATAAATTTATCTGTCCATTTGTCTATCTTTCTATAATTCTATCTATTTGTCAATCAATCTATCTGTTTACTTTTCTATATGTCTATCTATCTATATATCTATAAGTATTTTTGACTATTTGTCTTACTATCTATCTTTCTACTTGTCTACATGTTGATATATTTATCTATCAATCTGTATATCTATTAATCTATCAATATATCTATCAGGTCTATCGATCTATTTGTCTATCTATGTATCAGTCTATCTGTCAATTTGTCTTTCTATATATATATATATATCTATTTTCCTATCTGTTTATCTATCTATTTGATTATCTACCTATCTGCCTATCTATCAATCTATCTATATCTATATTTGTATTTCTCTATCTTTCTATCTATCTATCTATCTATATATCTTTCTAACTATCTAACAATCTATCTATCTATCTTTCGATCATTCTATCGGTCTTCAAGTCAATCTGTCAATTTGTGATTTTGTTAATCTTTTAATCTGTAAAACAATAAATCTATCTACTTGTCTATATGCCTACCTACCTATCTGTCTATTTGTATATCTGTATATTTTTCAATTTTTTTTATCTGCCTATATATCTATTTGTCAATCTTTTCATCTAACTATCTTATATCTGTCTATTTATCTATCTTTCTATCTATCAATCTATCTGTCTCTTTGTCTCTCTGTATAATATTTATATGTCTATCTGTATTCCTATCAATCTATCAATCTTTCAATCTGTCAATCTCTCAATCTATCAATCTGTCTATCCGTATAGTTGTTTATCTGTCTATATATCTTTCTTCTATCTGTCTATCTATCTATCTATCTATCTATCAATTTATCAGTTTATCTATCAATCTGTCTATCTAACTATCTATCTGTATATCTGTCTATATATATTTATCAGTCTATCTATCTATCTATCTATCTATATATCTATCATTCTATATGTCTAACTATCAATTTATATGTCTATCTGTCTATCTATATTTCTATCTACATATTTTCCTATCTACCTATATGTATATCTATTTATCAGCCTATCTATCTATCTTTCAATATGTCTATCTATCTATCAATCTATCTATCTTTCTGCATATTTCCTATCTTCCTAGCTGTCTATCTATGTATCTATCTATCTATCTATCTATAAATCTATCTATATGTATATCTATCTATATATGTATATGTGTGTGTGTGTGTATTTATGTATCTATCTTTCTATTTATTTATAAATAATATATCTATCTATGTATCTCTATATGCCTATTTTGCTGTTTTGCATTCTCACTATCTATTAATCTGTCTATCTATCAATCTGTCTATCTTTTATATATCTATATATCTATCTCTCTATCTATCTATCTATTAATTTGTCTATATGTATATAAGTTTATCAGTCTATCTGTATTTTTAGCTTTCTATCAATATGTTAATTTTCAATCTGACAATCTATATATGTGTCTATCTGTCAATTTTTTAATCTATCTTTCTGTCTAATTGTCTGCCTATATGTCTATCTGACTAACTAACTAACTATCTATCTATTTATCTGTCTATCTGTCTATCTTTTTATCAATCTGTCTAACTATCAATATATATATATATATATATATATATCTACCAATCTTACTATCTAACTATCTATCTATCTATCTGACTTTTAGTGAAAATTTCTATATGTCTATCTATCTATCTATATATCTATGTGTCGATCTGACTAAATCTCGATCTGTCAATTGATCTTTCTATCAATCTGTTAATTTGTCAATCTGTTAAACTACCTATCTATCAATCTGTCAATTTATCTATCTATCTCTCTATGTATGTATCTATCTGTCTGTCTATCTATCTGTCTATTTGTCTTTCTACCTATCTATTTATCTATCTATCTATATATCAATCTGTATATCTATCTATCTGGCTATTTACTTATGTGTGTTTCTACCTATATTTCTATTTATTTAGCTATTTACATATCTAACTATCTATTAGTATATCTATCTATATGTATAAATGTCTATATGTGTTCTTCTTATCTGTCTATATGTCTAGCTATCTATCTGTCTATCTCTCTATCTGTCTATTTATCTATTTTTCTATCTATTTATCTGTCTATCTCTCTCTATGTCTATCTATTAATCTGTATATATGTCAATATGTATTTCTTTCTATGTATATATCTATCTATCTAAATATTTGTTTATCTATCTGTCTGTCTGTCTATTTATCTATCTATCTATCTATCTATCTGTTTGTCTATTTGTCAATCTATTTATCTATTTATCTTTCTATTTATATGTCAATCTTTCTATCTGTGTATCTGTCAATTTATCTCTCTACCTTTCTGCTTATTTGCCTATTTGCCTATTTGCTTATTTACCTTTCTTACTATTTGTCTATCAGTCAATCTATAAATCTATAAATGAGTTGATCTAACTATTTGTCTATATTTCTATCTGTCTATGTGTCTATCTATCTATCAATCTCTCTGTCTATCTGTGTATCAATCTTTATGTCAATTTGTCAATCTATCATTCTATCTATCTATCTATCTAAGTATTTATCTTTCAAATAATGTACTAAATATAATATGATTTTATTTATACTAATATAGATATATAAAAGATCAAACTATGCAAGACAACCATCAAATCGCACCGAGAGAATCAGGATGATGGACAACTCGGGCACAGACCGACCAACCAATACGAGCAATAATTCCCACTACATCTTGCACAATGCTATCCGCCGGTGCGACCGATACGCCATGAAAACAAGTACTAGAATTCATTCCGAGAGAGGGAGTGGCACGGGGGCAGGGAGACCACGGGCCCATCTCCTTCAAAATGTCGGGATTGTACATTCAGAAGAACTCCGACACTTGCAAAAAATTCAGGCGGGAGGGACATCCAATACTTTCAAACCTGCACTGGCGACTTAAATAACCAAGCCCAAAATATTCCAAAAACCCCAACTTTGGAAAGACAACCAATGAAAACTCACACCGAGAGCAATGACAATAATCACATCGTACACACAAAATACTACATCGAGCCCTTGACTCCAGCAGGAATGCTCGAATATGGGACGGCGAAAAACTCGAGGCCCCGAGAACTCGCTGACACCCCATATAAAGAATATCGAGACTTTTCCATCTTTGTGAGAACCCGACAAGAAAGTGGTCGAAGAGAAAAACAAGCTTAGGGACCGAAAAAAACATTGAGGAAAACACTCCAGATTTCAGGGAAATGGAAATGGGGTTTGATCTAACACTTTCACATGCATTTGTATCTATCTTTATATCAATCTAAATGTCAATCTGTCTATCTATTTATTTGTCTATCTATCTATCTATTTGTCTATCAATCTATCAGTCTATATATCTAATTGTCTATCTGTCTATCTATCTATTTATCGATCTATCTATCAATTTATATATCTATATGTCTATCTGTCTATCAATCTATTTCTCTATATGTTTATCTATTTTTCTATCTGTCTGTCTATATGTTTGTTTATCTGTCTGTCTATCTATCTATCTATCTGTCTATGTGTCTGTCTATCTATCTATCTTTCTGTATGTCTATATGTCGGTCTACTTGCCTATCAATCTATCAGTATCTGTCAATCTATCTTTTGGTCAATCTATCTATCTATCTATCTATCTATTTATCTATATGTGTATCTATCTATCTATCTATCTGTATATCTGTATATATACAAGTGTTTCTATATATCTTTCTTTTTTTCTATCTATATGTCTGACTATCTATCTGTGTATCTATCTATCTAACTTTCTGTCTATATGTTTTTATATCTGTTTGTTTGACTATCTATCTATCTATAAATCTATTTGTCTCTTTATCCATATATTTGTCTATCTATCTATCTATCTATCTATTTATCTATCTGTTTATCTATATGTGTATCTATGTATCTATCTCTATATCTATATATCTGCCTATCTATTTGTCTATCTGTTTGTCTATCTATCTATATATTTGTTTGTCTATCTCTCTTTCTAACTATTTTTCTATATATCTATGTTTATATCTTTTTGTCTATCTGTCTGCCTATATATCGGTCTATATGTCTGTCAGACTATATGTCAATCAATCTTTCTATCTATATATCTATCTATCTATCTGTCTGTTTGTTTATCTATCTGTCTATCTATTTGTATATCTATATCTCTATCTATCTCGCATTTTATCTATCTATATATCATTTTGTTTATCTGTCTGTCTATCTGTCTGTGTATATGGCAGTTTATCTATCTATCATTCTGTCTATGTATCTATCTATCTGTCTGTCTGTCTATCTATCTTTCTATTTATTTATATATCTTTCTATTGATCTATTTGTTTATCTATCTGTCTATCTTTCTAACATCTATCTTTCTATGTCTATCTAATTGTATATCAACCTGTCTATCTGTCTGTCTATCTACCTGTCTATCTATATGTCTATCTATCTATTTTTATATTTATTTGTCTATCTATATGTCTATCTGTCTTCTCTTTGTCTATATATCTATTTGTTTATCTTTCTAACTATTTATCTGTCTAACTGTCTCTCAATCTATCTCTCTATATGTTTGTATATCTATCTATCTATATGACACTCTGTCTGTAAGTTTAGCTGTCTATCTTTCTGTTTGACTATTTGTATATTTGCATTTTTATCTATCTTTTTATCTATATATCTATCTATTAACTTATCTGTATATTAGTCTATCTAACTATTTGTCTATCTATCTATCTTTCTATCTGTCTAATATTTATCTATCTATCTTTCTTTCTATATGTAAATCTATCAAATTGTATATCTCTCTACATTTCTATCTTTTTATCTATCTATCTATCTGTCTGTTTATCTATCTATTTGTCTATCTATCTCTATATCTGTCAATCTGCTTATCTCTATATTTCTATCAATCTATGTCTTTATATCTTTTTGTATATCTATCAATATGTCTATCTATCTATATGTCTGTCTCTATATCTATCTATCTGTCTATCTATCTGTCTATCTATCTATCTATCTATTTGTCTATCTTTTTGTCTATCTATCTATTTATCTATCTGTTTATATATCTATCTATCTATCCATTTATATATCATTCTATCTATCTATTTGTCTATTTTTTTATATGTCTATCTATCTATCTATCTATCGATATGTCCATTTGTGTATCAGTCTATCACTCTATTTATCTATTTGTATATCTTTTTGTGTTTAAATCTATCTATCTATCTATGTACATATCTGTCTGTATATCTATCTATTTATCTATCGATTTATTTATATATGTATCTATCATTCTGTATATTTGTCTATATATCTATCTGTCAAACTATCTATCAATTAATATGTCTATCTATATATCTTTAAATCTATCAATCTATCTTTTATGTATATATCTATATATTAATATATCTTTTTTTATATGTCTATCTGTCTACCTATATATTTGTCTTGTCTGTCTGCCTATCTATCTATCAATCTATATGGCTATCTATCTATCTGTAAATCTATATATTTGTTTATATGTCTATCTATCTAACTAAATATTTGTCTATATGTCTATATGTTAATCTATGTATCTCTCAATCTATCTTTCTATCATTTTAACTATTTGTGTCTATCTATCTATCTATCTGTTTGTCTTTCTATCTATGTGTCTATTTGTCTATCTATCTATCTGTATATCTTTCTATATATCTATTTATCTATCTCTACATCTATCTATCTATCTATCTATCTGTCTATCTATTTAAATATCTATTTATCTATCTGTCTATCTATCAATCTACTGATCTATCTGTCTATATGTCTATCTATCTATCTATCACTCTATGTGTCTGCATCTCTATTTCTTTATCTCTCTATCTATCAATCTATCTATTTGTTTATCTGTCTATCTATCTATGTGTATATATATATATATATCTATCAATCTATCTGTTTATATGTAAATTTGACTTTCTATCTATTTCTCTATCTATCTCTCTATCTTTCTATCCATTTATTTCTATCTATCTATTTCTCTATCTATCTATTTCTATCAATATATCTATTTCTATATCTTTCTATGTATTTGTCTATCTGTCTATCTATATATGTGTATATATGTCTATATGTTTATCTATATATTTGACTATATATGTATATGACTACCTACTTGTCTATCTGTCTATCTATCTATCTATCTAGGTATCTGGTTATCTATCTATCTGTCTATCTATCTAACTATCTATTTATCTATTTATATGTCTATCTATTTATCTATCCCACTATCTTTCTGTCTTTCTATTTATCTATCTATCTATTTATATATCTGTCTATCTATATATCTGACTATCTATGTGTCTATCTATTTGTTTATCTGTCCATCTATTTTACTATCAATATATCTATCTATCTATATATCTTTAATCTATCAATCTATTTCTATTTCTGTCTATTTGTATATTTGTCTATTTAGCTATCTGTTTGTCTATGGATTAATCTATCTATCTATCTATCTGTCTATCTGTCTATCTAACTATCTATCTATCTATTTGTTTATCTATCTATTTGTATATCTGTCTATTTATCTATTTGTCTAAGTATCTATCTATCTATATATATATATATATCTATTTTTCTATATATCTATCTATCTATCTATCTATCTTTATATTTATATGTTTGTTTTTCTATCTGCCTATTTATCTATGCATCTATGCGTCTATCTCTCTTTATGTATGTCTGTCTGTCTATCTATCTATCTATCTATATATATATGTGTATATATATATATATATTTATTTATTTATTTATTTATTTATTTATTTATATCTGTATATTTGTCTATATATCTATGTGTCTAACTGTCTGTCAATTAATAATATGTCTATCTAATTAACTGTCAATAAATTATCTATATTTCAATCTATCTATCTATCTATTAATATGTCTATCTATCAATCCGACTAGCTATCTATTTGTTTATCGATCTACCTATCAATCTATCTATCTATAAATTTATATATTTATTTATCTATCTATTTATATATTTATTTAACATACTATATGACTATATCATTATATGAATATCTTTGTATCGTCAATCTATCTTTATATAAATCTGACTTTCTATGTGACTATCTCTCTATCTATCAAGCTATCTATTTGTCTCTTTCTCTATATCTATCTATCTTTCTATTTATCTATATATTTGTTTATATTCCTATTTATCGATTTTGTCTATCTATCTATTTGTCTAATTATATATCTATCTATCTCTCTGTCATTCCATATATCTATCTATCTATCTATTTATCTATCTCTCTATTTGTCTATCTGTTTATCTATTTATCTGTCTATGTGTCTGTCTATCTAAATGTCTATCTTTCTATCTGTCTATCTATCAATCTATCTATTTATCCATCACTCTATCTTTCTATGTATTTTTCTATATATCTGTCTATGTGTCTATCTATATGTGTGTCTATTTCTCTATATGTCTATCTATCTATCTCTATATCTTTCTATGTTTCTATCTGTTTATCAATATATATATTTATTTGTCTATCTGTATATCTTTTTATCTATCTATCTATCTATCTAATTGTGAATCTAACTATGTATCTATATGTCTAACTATTTATCTACTATCAATCTATCTATCTATTATCGATCGATCTATCTATCTATCTATATAAATATATATCTACCTATCATTCCATATGCCTATATGACTATATGGTGATTTATCTATCAATCCATCAATCTATCTATCTGGATATCGTTAAATAAATTTATCTGTCCATTTGTCTATCTTTCTATAATTCTATCTATTTGTCAATCAATCTATCTGTCTACTTTTCTATATGTCTATCTATCTATATATCTATAAGTATTTTTGACTATTTGTCTTACTGTCTATCTTTCTACTTGTCTACATGTTGATATATTTATCTGTCAATCTGTATATATATTAATCTATCAATATATCTATCAGGTCTATCGATCTATTTGTCTATCTATGTATCAGTCTATCTGTCAATTTGTCTTTCTATATATATATCTATTTTCCTATATGTTATCTATCTATTTGATTATCTACCTATCTGCCTATCTATCAATCTATCTATATCTATATTTGTATTTCTCTATCTTTCTATCTATCTATCTATCTATATATCTTTCTAACTATCTAACAATCTATCTATCTATCTCTCGATCATTCTATCGGTCTTCAAGTCAATCTGTCAATTTGTGATTCTGTTAATCTTTCAATCTGTAAAACAATAAATCTATCTACTTGTCTATATGCCTACCTACCTATCTGTCTATTTGTATATCTGTCTATTTTTCAATTTTTTTTATCTGCCTATATATCTATTTGTCAATCTATTCATCTAACTATCTTATATCTGTCTATCTATCTATCTTTCTATCTATCAATCTATCTGTCTCTCTGTCTCTCTGACTAATATTTATATGTCTATCTGTATTCCTATCAATCTATCAATCTTTTAATCTGTCAATCTCTCAATCTATCAATATGTCTATCCGTATAGTTGTTTATCTGTCTATATATCTTTCTTCTATCTGTCTATCTATCTATCTATCGATCAATTTATCAGTTTATCTATCAATCTGTCTATCTAACTATCTATCTGTATATCTGTCTATATATATTTATCAGTCTATCTATCTATCTATCTATCTATATATCTATCTTTCTATATGTCTAACTATCAATTTATATGTCTATCTATCTATCTATATTTCTATCTACATATTTTCCTATCTACCTATATGTATATCTATTTATCAGCCTATCTATCTATCTTTCAATATGTCTATCTTTCAATTTGTCTATCTATCTATCAATCTATCTATCTTTCTGCATATTTCCTATCTTCCTATCTGTCTATATATGTATCTATGTATCTATCTCTCTATCTATAAATCTATCTTTATGTATATCTATCTATATATGTATGTGTGTGTGTGTGTATTTATGTATCTATCTTTCTATTTATTTATAAATAAATATATCTATCTATGTATCTCTATATGCCTATTTTTCTGTTTTGCATTCTCACTATCTATCAATCTGTCTATCTTTTTTATATATCTATATATCTATCTCTCTATCTATCTATCTGTCAATTTGTCTATATGTATATAAGTTTATCAATCTATCAGTTTTTTTAGCTTTCTATCAATATGTTAATTGTCAATCTGACAATCTATATATGTGTCTATCTGTCAATTTGTTAATCTATCTTTCTGTCTAATTGTCTGCCTAATGTCTATCTGACTAACTAACTAACTAACTAACTATCTAGTTATCTGTCTATCTTTTTATCAATCTGTCAAACTATCAATATATATATATATATATATATCTACCTATCTTACTATCTAACTATCTATCTTTCTATCTTTCTATCTATCTGACTTTTAGTGAAAATTTCTATATGTCTATCTATCTATCTATCTATCTATCTATATATCTATGTGTCAATCTGACTAAATCTCGATCTGTCATTTGATCTTTCTATCAATCTGTTAATTTGTCAATCTGTTAAACTACCAATCTATCATTATGTTAATTTATCTATCTATCTCTCTATGTATCTATCTATCTGTCTGTCTATCTATCTGTCTGTCTATCTATCTGTCTGTTTGTCTTTCTACCTATCTATTTATCTATCTTTCTATATATCAATCTGTATATCTATCTATCTGCCTATCTACTTATGTGTGTTTCTACCTATATTTCTATTAATTTACCTATTTACATGTCTAACTATCTATTAGTATATCTATCTATATGTCTAAATGTCTATATGTGTTCTTCTTATCTGTCTATATGTCTAGATATCTATCTGTCTATCTCTCTATTTGTCTATTTATCTATTTGTCTATCTATTTCTCTGTCTATCTCTCTCTATGTTTATCTATCAATCTGTATATATGTCAATATGTATTTCTTTCTATGTATATATCTATCTATCTAAATATTTGTTTATCTATATGTCTATCTGTCTATTTATCTATCTATCTGTCTATCTATCTATCTATCTATTTGTTTATCTATTTGACAATCTATTTATCTATTTATCTTTCTATTTATATGTCAATCATTCTATCCGTGTATCTGTCAATTTACCTCTCTGCCTTTCTGCTTATTTGCCTATTTGCCTATTTGCTTATTTACCTTTCTAACTATTTGTCTATCAGTCAATCTATAAATCTATCAATGACTTGATCTAACTATTTTTCTTTATTTCTATCTATCTATGTGTCTATCTATCTATCAATCTCTCTATCTATCTATGTATCAATCTTTATGTCAATTTGTCAATCAATCATTCTCTCTATCTATCTATCTAAGTATTTATCTTTCAAATAATGTGATAAATATAATATGATTTTATTTATACTAATATAGATATATAAAAGATCTAACTATGCAAGACAACCATCAAATCGCACAGAGAGAATCAGGATGATGGACAACTCGGGCACAGACCGACCAACCAATACGAGCAATAATTCCCACTGCATCTTGCACAATGCTATCCGCCGGTGCGACTGATAGGCCATGAAAACAAGAACTAGAATTCATTCCGAGAGAGGGAGCGGCACGGGGGCAGGGAGACCACGGGCCCATCTCCTTCAAAATGTCGGGATTGTACATTCAGAAGAACTCCGACACTTGGAAAAAATTCAGGTGGGAGGGACATCCAATACTTTCAAACATGCACTGGCGAATTAAATAACCTAGCCCGAAAGATTCCGAAAACCCCAACTTTGGAAAGACAACCAATGAAAACTCACACCGAGAGCAATGACAATAATCACATCGTACACACACAATACTACATCTAGCCCTCGACTCCACCAGGAATGCTTGAATATGGGACGCCAAAAAACTCGAGGCCCCGAGAACTCGCTCACACCCCATATAAAGAATATCGAGACTTTTCCAGCTTTGTGATAACCTGACGAGAAAGTGGTTGAAGAGAAAAACAAGCTCAGGGACCGAAAAAAACATTGAGGAAAACACTCCAGATTTCAGGGAAATGGCCATGGGGTTTGATCTAACACTTTCACATGCATTTGTATCTATCTTTATATCAATCTAAATGTCAATCTGTCTATCTATTTATTTGTCTATATATCTATCTATCTATTTTTCTATCAATCTATTAGTCTATATATCTAATTATCTATCTGTCTATCTATCTATTTATCGATCTATATATCAATATATATATCTATATGTCTATCTGTCTATCAATCTATTTCTCTATATGTTTATCTATTTTTCTATCTGTCTGTCTATATGTTTGTCTATCTGTCTGTCTATCTATCTATCTATCTGTCTATGTGTCTGTCTATCTATCTATCTTTCTGTATGTTTATATGCCAATCTACTTGCCTATCAATCTATCAGTATCTGTCAATCTATCTTTTGGTCAATCTATCTCTCTATCTATCTATCTATCTATTTATCTATCACTGTATCTATCTATCTATCTATCTGTATATCTGTATATATACAAGTGTTTCTATATATCTTTCTTTTTTTCTATCTATATGTCTGACTATCTATCTGTGTATCTATCTATCTAACTTTCTGTCTATATGTTTTTCTATCTGTTTGTTTGACTATCTATCTATCTATAAATCTATTTGTCTCTTTATCCATATATTTGTCTATCTATCTATCTATTTATCTATCTGTTTATCTATATGTCTATCTATGTATCTATCTCTATGTCTATCTATCTGCCTATCTATTTGTCTATCTGTTTGTCTATCTATCTATATATTTGTTTGTCTATCTCTCTTTCTAACTATTTTTCTATATATCTATGTTTATATCTTTTTGTCTATCTGTCTACCGATATATCGGTCTATATGTCTATCAGTCTATATGTCAATCAATCTTTCTATCTATATATCTATCTATCTGTCTGTTGTTTATCTATCTATCTATCTATTTGTATATCTATATGTCTATCTATCTCGCATTCTATCTATCTATCTATCATTTTGTCTATCTGTCTGTCTATCTGTCTGTGTATCTGGCAGTTTATCTATCTATCATTCTGTATATGTATCTATCTATCTGTCTGTCTGTCTATCTATCTTTCTATTTATTTATATATCTTTCTATTGATCTATTTGTTTATCTATCTGTCTGTCTTTCTAACATCTATCTTTCTATGTCTATCTAATTGTATATCAACCTGTCTATCTGACTGTCTATCTACCTGTCTATCTATATGTCTATCTATCTATTTTAATTTTTATTTGTCTATCTATCTATATGTCTATCTATCTTCTCTTTGTCTATATATCTATTTGTTTATCTTTCTAACTATTTATCTATCTAACTGTCTCTCTATCTATCTCTCTATATGTTTGTATATCTATCTATCTATATGACACTCTGTCTGTAAGTTTAGCTGTCTATCTTTCTGTTTGACTATCTGTCTATCTATCTGTCTATCTATCTATCTATCTATCTATATGTCTGTCTTTATGTATCTCTATTTATTGGTATATCTATATGTCTATCTTTTTTTATATATCTGTCTATCTATCTATTTGTCTCTTTATAGACATACCGATAGCTATTAGTCTGTCTATATATAGATATATAGCAATCATTCTATTTATCTTTTTGTCTATCTATCTGTCTGTCTGTCTGTCTGTCTATTTGTCCTACTATCAATCTATATGTTTATCTGTAAGTCGATATGTTTGACTATCTCTTTGTCTATCTATTTATCTGTCTATTTACCTGTCTATTTGTCAGTCTATCTATCTATCTATTAGTCTATCTGTCTATTAGTCTGTCTCTCTATCAATCAATCTTTTTTTTAAGTGTTATTTATTAGTTATAACCCTCTCTTTTGGCGGAGGAATACCAGTTTTACAAACTAACATCTACCCTTATCCCTATTACACCCAATATTTAAGAAAATCTTTAACATTTACATCAAACTAAGTGTATAAATTTATAGAGAAATGCTTTTGAGGTTCTTGAGTTCTTCCTTTAATCTTTGAGAAGTTAATTCTTTCTAATGATACCATGGCTGAATATTTATTCATATAGTAATGATTAATGCAGTCTTTTTCAAGAGTCCATGTCTCTTCCATGTCTTGTAAAGTAAGACCTTTGATTCTTCATGTTGAAATTCTGCTTTGCTTCTATTAAATTCAGTTGGAAATCTACTATATGCTGGAATTCTTCTTGTAATGTTTCTCTTTGAGAGATGCTAGAATACTATCACTTTTTTAGAGTATCCTGCCTTGAATATCAGCATTGCATCTTTTAAATTCTGCTTTGCATCTATAAATATTCTGCCAGAAGTGCTTGCTAATCAGCAGCTCTTAACTTTACTGCTTAACCTACAAACATTCCAGCCTGCATAAAATCAAGGGCATCATATCCATATAAGATGAAAACCCATTTACCATCAATTTCTGGATATTTCAACCAGAACAACTAGAAAATTCAATAGCAGACTCCTTGGTTGTATCATTAATGTATCCTTTTGTTGATCTTCAGAATATTTCTAGCAATTTCTGAACCCTTCGTATCTTAAGCTGTAAGAGTTCCTTGCTTGGCTGCCTCCCTCCATGCTTTTTAAACTTTGATCTTCATTTACTCTACTATTGCTTCTTTACATGAACTCCATACTTAACACATCTCAACTAAAAATTTACAGACTTCCAGCTTTTCTAAAATAACTCAGACTTCATAAAAACACAGCTTCTACTTATATCAAATAACACAGACTTCCAGTAGCTAAAAAAATACAACATTCTAAAATAAACAGACTCCATACACCTATAATAAGAAAAGAAAACTAAAAGACAGTAGGCACTATGTCCAGCTTTATATCATTTTCATCTACTTAGTTACCTGCAAGAAAGATCTACATGCACATATATAATCTACTCTATTATTAAATACCCTGTCTTGATCCTTCAAATTAGCCCTGCAATGTTACTGTTCATTTTTTTATAAGCCTGTAAAACAGAAGCTGTACTGTAATTTTGAGCCCCCTAAACATGCAGTGTTACTCTTTTTTAATAAGCAAAAAAACCTGCAGTACATGAAAGTTCATTTCTGTTTTAATAAGCAAAAAATACCCCTAAACCTGCAAGAAAGTTCATATCTGTTTTTAAAATAGAAACAGTGCATACTATAAAACCTGCAGTGTTACTGTATTTTTGAGCCCCCTAAACCTGCAGTCTTACCAAGTTGTACTATAATGTATCCCAACCATCATAGTAACATCCCTCAGGACCAGGATGAGACTATGAAAATATGAACTTTTTCTGTTTATTCATCATACAGAGAATACCAAAATAAACACAAGAAAATCCTTGTAACTAAAAATTATTATTTTTAATTTTTCTAATATAAGGGAAATCCTTGCTATCTAATTTAATAATACCAAAATACTTTTTTGGTAAATTATCTTCTTTATACTCGTGATCTCCTCTCTTCCTACCATCTTTAGATAATGCATCAGCCAACGTGTTAGCTTCTCTGAAGATGTGTTTTATAGTGAAATCTAATGAATTTATATCATGCAGAATTTCTTCTATCTCATTTTCATATTTCCACATAATTGACTGTATTTTAATTAGATTTACAACTATTTTTTAATCAATTTGAATATCTACATTCTTGATATCTAAGTTTTTACATATTCTTATTCCTTCTTTTAGTGCTAATATCTAGCATGTAAAGCCGACGATGCTTGCAATCTTCTAGTGAAAGCTAAAATTAACTTCCCCTCCGAGTTTCTAATTGCTCCCCCTCCTCCAGCTTCCCCCATATCTCTATCGAAACTACCATCTGTATTTAAAGTAAACATTCCTCTTTCTGGTTTTTCCCATTTTATGCTAATTATTTTAAACTGCTTAAGTGGTTTTTCTTTTAGGTTCCAAAACTGTAAGGTATCCTTATCCATCTTTGAACCTTGAGTTTTTATAGGGCATATCTCTGAAATTTTTCTTGTTTCCTCTTTTATTTCTTTCCAGATATCTTCCACCATCATATTATACCCTTCGAATCTACTTTTATTCCTAGCTTTCCAAATGCACCAAATGACTATTGGTGGAACATTACTTTTAATCCATTTATGTGCCATGCTAGTACATTTGAGTTACACCATTTTTTAAACCTACAATTTAGAGAGAGATGTTCATATTTTATCTGCATTTCTGATGCTAATCTTTTCCATATTTCTGCAACTACTCTCCCTTCTGAAAAGAGGTGATCTAATGTTTCGATCTCATTTAAGCAACATTCACATCTAGAAACTAGCTGAATTCCTTTATGCTTTAAATTATTATCAATTGGAATAATATTAGATAAAACTTTCCACATAAAAGTTTTAATTTTTTATCTATCCATCAATCTATCTATGTGTATGTCTATCTATTTGGTCAGTTTATCGGTCATTTTATCTATATGCTTATCTATCTGTCTATCTGTCATTCTATCTATGTGACTATCTTTCTATCTATCTATCCATATATCTATCTATCTATCCATATATCTATCTCTCTATCTTTGTATCTATCTATCTGTCTGTTTGTCTACCTATCTGTTTGTCTATCATTATGTCTATGTATCTATCTATCTATCTATCTATCTAACTATCTATATATCTATCTGTTTGTCAGTTTATCTATCTATCTATATGTCTGTCTGTTAATTAGTCTATCTCTCTATCGATCTATCTATCTATGTGTATGTCTGTCTATTTGGTCAGTTTATCAGTCATTTTATCTATATGTTTATCTATCTGTCTATCTGTCATTCTATCTATCTGATTATCGTTCTATCTATATATCTATCCATATATCTATATACAATCTTTGTACCTATCTATCTATCTATCCATATATCTAACTATCTATCTTTTTATCTATCTATCTGTCTGTCTGTCTGTATGTCTGTCTACCTGTCTGTTTGTCTATCATTATGTCTATGTATCTATCTATCTATCTGTCTATCTATCTATCTATATCTCTATTTATCTATCTATCTATCGCTATATGTCTGTCTATCTTTATGTCATCTGTTTGTCTAAATGTCTATCCATCTCTCTATCTTTCTCACTGTATATCTATATGTTGAGACAGACAAATAATTAGATTAATAGGTAGATAGAGAGATAGACAGATCGATAGATAGATAGATAGTTATTTAGATAAATAGATAGACATATATATGTGTAGATAAATATATAGACATATACGAAGATAGGTAGATAGACATATCGGCAGATAGGCAGATAGACAGATAGAAAGATAGATATACAGATAGACAGATAGATAGAAAGATAAATTTTTAGATAGATTGACAGATTGACAGATTGACAAATAGACAGAAATATAGATCAATAGATAGACAGATATACATATAGACAGATAGATAGATAGACATATAGACAGATCAATAGATAGACAAATAGACAAATAGATACATAGACCGATAGAAAGAAATATAAACATGTAGATAGATAGATAGTTAGATACATAGATATATAAATAAATCATCAGATAGTCAGATAGACAGATAGATAGACAGTAAGATAAAGAGATATAGATATAGATAAATATACACATAGATGGAAAAATATATATATTTACAAATAAATAGATATACATATAGACATATTGACAGATAGAGAGATAGATAAAAAGACATATGGATAGATATACAGATAGATAGATAGACAGATATATATATATATATATATATATATATATATATATATAGACAAAAGATAGATAGACATTTAGACAACTTGACAAATAGACAAATATACAGATATATTGACAGACAGATAGATAGAAAGACACCTAGATAGATAGACATATAGACAAATAGATATATAGACAGATAACTAGATAGCCAGATAGTCAGATAGATTGATAACCTTATAGTTAGATAACCATATAGATAGATATACGGATTAAGAGATAGACATATAGACTTATAGACAGATTGACATATAGCCAGATAGACAAATAAATAGATAGAAAGATAGATATATACAAAGAGATAAAAAGATATATAGATAGAGAGATAGACATATAGATAGACAGATAGAAAGATAGACAAATAGGCATATAGACAAATAGGTAGAATTGTTGAAAGGCAGATTTGTAGATAGGCATATAGGAAAATAAAAATATAGGTAGATAAACAGATAGACCGATAGACTAATAGGAAAATAGAAAGATATATAGTTAGGCAGTTAGACAAAAAGATAGATAGTTAGATAGATATACAGATAGACCTATATATAGATCGACACATAGTTAGATAGATCAATAGATAGATAAATAAATAGAACAATTAATTGAGTGAATGATTGATAAATAGACAGACAGATAGATAGACAGATAGATAGACAGATAGATAGATAGACAGATAGACAAGTATATAGAGAGTTATATAGACAGGTAGACAAATAGAAAGATAGATAGATAGACAGATAGACAAAGAGATAGATAGATAAGTAGATAGATTGACAAATAGATAGATAGAAAAAAAGATAGATAGACAAATAAATTGATATATTGATAGAAAGATAGATAGATATGTAGATAGATAGGCACAAAGCTAGAAAATTAGTTTTGTAGATACGCATATAGGCAAATAGAAAGATAGGCAGATAAACAAATAGACAGATATAAACTCATAGATAGATAGATAGATAGATAAATAGAATATTAGAAAGACATATAGATAGATAGATAGACAGCTTGACTGATAGACATATATACAGATAGTCAGATAGACATATATGCATGTAGATTCATAGACAGATAGATATATAGATATAAAAAAGATAGATAGACAAATAGATAGATAGAGAGAGATAGTTTATCAGTTATAAAGATAGATAGATAGACAAATATTAAAATAGCCAGATAGTCAGATAGATAGATAACCATATTGCCAGATAGCCATATTGATAGATAGATACATTAATAGATAAACATATAGACTTATTGACAAATAGGCAAATAGAAAGATAAATAGATAGACAAATACATAGATATATAGATAGAAAGATTGATAAATAGATACGGACAGATAGATAGCTAGATAGACAGACAAACAGACAAATAGATAGAAAAATATATAGATAGATAGACATATAGTCATATTGATAGATAGACAGATATGCAGATAGATAAATAGGCAGAGAGTTAGAAAGGTAGATATACAGAATTGTTTATAGGCAATTAGAAATATAGGCAGATAAACACATAGACAGAAAGATAGATAGAAATATAAATAGATAGACAGATAGATGAATAGACAAAATAGATGGACATATAAATAGATAGATAGACACGTAGAAAGATAGACATTTAAATAGGTAGATATATAGATAGAAAGAAAGATAGATAGATAGTTAGACAAATGTATAGATAGAAGATAGATAGATACACAGATCGAAAGATAGATAGATAGAGAAATAGATAGATAGAGAAATAGATAAATAGATAACAATATAGCCAGATAGTCAGAAATATAACCATATAGCTAGAAAGCTTTATAGATAGATATACATATTGATAGTTAGATAGATAGATAGATAAAGAGACAAACAAACAAATAGACAGATAGATATATAGATACATAGATAGATAGACAAATTAACAAATAGGCTGATAGAAATATAGATAGAAAGATAGATAGAAAAATAGATAGAGAGACAGACAGATAGATAGATATAAAGATATATAGACATAAAGATAGTTAGATCTACACATCGATAAAAATAGAAATAGACTGATAGATAGATAGATAGACAAATTGATAGACAGATAGAAAAAAAATAAATAGACAAACACATAGATAATAGATAGATAGATAGGCAAATAAATATATAAACAGAAAGACAGATATACAAATAGACATATAGACAGATAAATAGATAGAATGCTAGATAAACACATAGTTTAATAGATAGAAGATAGATAGTCAGATAGAGAAATTGACATATATATATATATATATATATTGATTGATTGATTGATAAAGAGATAGACAACCCGATAGACAAACAGATAGATAGATAGATAGACAGATAGATAGATAGATAAACACATAGATAGATAGATAGTTAGACAAATAAATAGATAGATAGACAAAATTATAGATACAGAGAATGGTAGATTAATAGATAAATAGTTAGATAAAATTGATTGATAGATAGATGTATAGAAAGAGAGAGAGAGAGAGAGAGAGAGAGAGAGAGAGATATATATATATATATATATATATATATATATATATATAATTAGACACATAGATAGATAGAATGATAGAGAGATAAACATATCAAAAGATAGAGAGATAGGCAGATAGACAGATTGGCAGAAAGGCATATATGCATATAAGAAAATAGATACATATACATATAGACAGACAGATTGATTGATTGATTGACATATAGACATATAGATAGATAAACAAATAGACAGATAGACAAATAGACAAATAGATAAATAGACTGATAGACAAATAGATAGATAGACAGATAAACAAATAGACAGTTAGATAGTTCTACAAATAGATTGAGAGATAGATAAAAAGATAGACAGATAGATAGATAGACAAATAGACTGATATATAGAGAGACATAGAAAAATAGATAGATAGATTGATAGATATATAGATTGATATATATATAGATAGACAGATTCGCAGATTGACAGAAAGATAGACAAAAAAAATAGATAGAGAGATATATAGATAAATAGATTTAAAAATAAATAGATAGATAGATATATAAATATACACTTAGATAGATAAAAAAATAGATAGAAAAATAGACACATTGTTAGATAACCAGATAGCTAGATATGTATATAGATTGATATATAGACTAATAGACAAATAGGAAAATAGGCATAGACAGATAGATAAAAATATAGATAGATAGACATATAGAAAGATATGAAAATATATAGATAAACAGATAGACAAATAAAAAATATACAAATAGATTGATAGACAAATAGATAGAAAGAAAGATAGGTAGATAGACAAACAGACAGATAGACAAATAGGCAGATAGATATATAGATAGACAAATAGTTAGATTGAAACAAAGATAGATAGACAAATAGATAGATAATTAGATAACGAGATTGCCCTATAGACATATAGACTAAATGACATATAGACATATATACTTATTTATAGATATGTGAATAGAAAAATAGATAGAGAGATAGCCAGAAAGCTATATAGATAGATAAATAGATAGATAGGTAGATACATACATAGACAGATAGACAGATAGGTAGATACATACATAGACAGATAGACAGATAGACAGATAGACAGTTAGACAAATAAATATAAAGAAAGAAAGATTGATTGATAGACATATAGATAGATAGATAGACATATAGATAGGTAGATAGATAGATAGAAAAACAGATACATAGATATGCAGAAAGATAGATAGATATGCAGAAAGATAGATAGACAGATATTAGAAAGAAATAATGAATGATAGATAGAGATATAAATAGTTATTTAGACAGAGAGACATATAGAAAGATAGATAGGTAAATACACAAATAGATAGATAGATAGTTTTACAGAGAGACATATAGATATATATACAGATAGATAGATAAACTTATAAATAGATTTATAAATAGAAAAATAGATAGATAGACAAACAAATAGATAAATAGATATAGATAGATAGATATATAGATAGAAAGATAGATAGACAAATAGATAAATAGATAGATAGGTAGAAAAATATTTAGATTGATTGATAGGCAAATAGATATATTGATAGACAGATAGATATGTAGATATATAAATAGACAAATAGACAGATACACATATATACAAATAAATAGATATATAGATAGACAAATAGACAAATAGACAGATAGATAGATAATAGATAGATCGACACATAAATAGATTGATAGATAGATAAACATATAGATACATAGATAAATAAATCGATAGATAGATATATAGATAGAATTTCAGATAGACATATAGACAGATTGATATATAAATAGATTATTAGATAGAGAGATATACCAATAGATAGATAAATAGATAGATAGATGGAAAGATAGATAGATAGAAGGCACATAGACATATAGATAAATAGATAAATAGAGAGATAGATAGATAGATATATAAATAGATAGACAGATACAAATAGATAGATTGATTGATAGAGAGATAGATAGACACATAGATAGATATATAAGAAGAAATACAGATAGATAGAAAACAAGATAGATAAATATATAGATAAACAGATAGACAGATAGATATAAAAATAGATAGATGTCAGATAGATAGAAAGATAGATTGATTCATAGATAGATAAAGAGATACACAGATAGATCAATAGATAGATAGATAGATAAATAGATTGATAAATAGATAGATAAATAAATAAATAAATCAATAGAAATATAAAATATAGAGATATTGAAAGATAGACAGATAAATAGATATATAGATAGACAGAAAGCTTGATTTAGAGATAGCTAGATAGGTAAATAGATAGGTTATTGATTGATTGATAGATGGACAGTTAGATAGATAATTAGATATATAGTTAGATAGACATATAAACATAAAGATAGATTTATAGATAGATAGATAGTTAGACAATTAGACATAAAGATAGGTATACAGATAGATAGAAATGCAGATAGATAGATAGATAGATAAACATATATATAGATAAATAGATAGATAGATAGACAATAATATAAATAGATAGACAAATAGACAAATAGATAGATACATTGATAGATGAAAAAAAGATAGAAAAATCAAAAGACAAACAGATCGATAAATAGATAGATAGATAAATAGATATATAGATAAACAAATAGATAGATCAATAGATATACAGATAAATAGATAGATAGATAGATATATAGATTGATATTCAGATAGATAGATAGACAGATAGTCAGATAGAAAAAAAGATATATAGACATATAAAAAGATAGATAGATATATAGATATACATATAGATAGATAGATAGATAAATAGATAGATAGATAAATATATAGAAATATAGATAGATATATAGATATATAAATATACAGATAGATAGATAAATAGACAGATAGATAGAGAGAAATACAAATATACAAGGAGAAAAAATCAAGATAGATAAATAGACATATAGATAGACATATAGAAAGATAGACAGATAGATAGATAAATAGAAAGACAGATAGACATCTATCCAGATTGACATATAGACAAATTGACATATTGATAGAAATACATATAGACATATAGTCTTATAGACAGATAAACATATATGTAGATAGATAGATAGACAATAGTGAGATAGACAGATAGACAATAGTGAGATAGACAGATAGACAGATAGATAGATAGTTAGATAGATAGTTAAACAAATATATATATATATATATATATATATAAAGATTGATAGACAAATTGAAAGATATGCATATTTGTAGATAGAAAAATAGAGAAATAGACACATAGATAGATAGGCAGATAAACAGATATATAGATAAACAAATAGATATATATATATAGATAGAGAGATAGACAGAATTATAGATAGATATATAGATATACAAATATATAGATGATAGATAGATATATAGACAAGTCGATAGATAAATAGATAGATCGACAAATAGATAGATAGATAAATAAATAGATTGATAAAAAATAGATAGATAGAAAGATATATAGATTCATAGATAGTTAAATATATAAATTGATAGATATACACATAGACATATAGACAGATAGATAAATTGACAAATATACAGATAGATAGATAGAAAGCTAGATAATTAGATAGCCATATAGTCAGATAGCCAGATAGGTTGATAGATAGTAGATAGATAGATAGATTGTTAGAAATATATAATTAAAGAAAGATAGATAGATAAATATATAGATAGATAGTTAAACATATAGATAGAAAGATAGATAGAATGAAAGATAGATAATTAAACAAATATATAGATAGATAATTAGATTGATAGACATATAGACATATACATATATATAAGATACGCATATAGCTAGATTTATAGATAGATAGATATATAGATACATAGATGTAAAGATAGATAGATAGGCAGATAGGTAGATAATAGATAGAAAGATAGGCAGATAGATAGATAGATATACATATAAACTGATAGATAAACAAATAGACAGATAGAGAGATAGACAGAAGGTAGATAGATAGATATAAATATAGCTAGATATTTATGCAGATAAAGAAATAGATAGATACAAAGATTTATATATAGATTGATTGATTGATAGTTAGATAGATATACATATGGACATAAATACTGATATATATATATATATAGTTTATAGATAGACAGATGGACAGATAGAGAGATAGACAAATAGATAATAGACATATAGATATATTGTAAAATAGATAGATAGACACATAGACATATAGATGGATACTCATAAAGATAGATATTTAAATAGATAGACAGACAAGTAGCCAAATAGATAGATTCAAAAATAGACAGATTGATTGATTGATTGATCACCAGATAACTAGATAGATAGATATATAGATAAATCGATACATAGATATATAGATAAATAGATAAATAGATATATTGATAGATTTATTTATTTATTTATTGAATGACTAATTGATTGATAGATAGATAGATAGAAAAAAAAACAAAGAAAGATATATATATACATAGATAGTTACTTAGATAGATAAAAATATAGATAGATAGTTAAATATATATATATATATATATATATATATATATAGTTAGATAGATAAAAAGATAAAAAAATAAATAGATAGATTGAATTTAAAGATAGATAGAGGGACTGAAATATAGACATACGCATAGATAGATAGTTAGATAGACAGATAAATAGGTAACCAGATAAATAGGTAGGTAGAGAGATTGATTGAATGATAAATAGATAGATAGATATATAGATAGATATATAGATATATAGTCATATGTACAGATAGACATATAAAAAGATAGATAGATAGATAAAAGACATATAGACAAATAGAAACATTGACAGTTAGATAGAAAGCCTAATAGCAAGATAGTAATATGGACAGATACACAGATAGACATATAGACTTATAGACAGTTTGGTAGATAGATAGATAGATTGATTGATAGAAAGATAGAAAGAAAGATAGATAGATAGATAGATAGACAGATAAACAAATAGACAGATATACAGATAGATAGATAAATAGATAAACAGATAGATAGATAGATAGATAGACAAATATATAGATATACAGATAGATAAGTAGACAGATAAACAAAAACATTTGCGGTCTTTTCAAAAAATGCTTTCAACTTCTAGAGAGAGAAAATCCCACTTTCTAGAGAGAAAAAATCGCGATTTTTGCTCAAATCAAACTCCCCTCAAGCTAAATTTGAGCAAAAAGACTTATTAATAAATAATAAGTCTTTTGCCTCGATAGTAAGGGAGCCCGTGCCTCCTTCACGCACATTCGGAAACAAACACGGGAGTCTCGTGATTATTTTTTCAACCGAAGAGAAGCAGAAGTTCATGGCGCCCTTTGAATATATGCTCAATGGGAAGTTCTTCCATGGTAGGCCTCGCCCGAAAGAATTACAGCAGTTCATCTCCTTGTTAATGCTTATGGGAAGGGTGAAGCTCGCCGACTATGACGCGAAACATGTTTTTCTGCAGTGCACCATGAATGAAGACTTCTATCGCCTGTGGCATAGAGGTTTGTGGAAAGTTAATGGTTACCCCATGCGTGTCTTAAGGTGGACGAAAGAATTTCGTCCACATGTGGAAGCGCCCTTAGCCCCGGTATGGTTTTCCTTACCGAGTCTCCCATTATTCTTGTTCAACTCTCACTCTCTCTACACAATAGCATCCTGCTTGGGTAAACCATTGACTCGGGATGAAACTACCATGTCAATGACACGACCAAGTAAAGCACGAGTATGTGTGGAATGTAATCTTCTCACTTAGCCGCCTAACAAGATTTGGATTGGCAATGGGGAAGATGGGCAGAACAATGGTTTTTGGCAAGCTGTTATTCCTGAAAACCTACCTTCCTATTGCCTAAAATGTAAGAGACTCGGGCATGAAATGGGTGAATGTAAGATGGGTATAGAATAGTTAGAAAACGTGCAAGGGCTTGAATGTAGAAGAAGAATGGTAGAAAAATGGATTAGGAAGGAGAGAGGGGCTCCGAATGGTCATGTAGAGAGACCTGAAAACAAGGAAGGCTTAGTGGAGGAAGAAGGGGGGAATATAAGAGAGAATGTGAGTTGTTTAGAAGAGCAGGTGGAATATATCAAGAGGGTAATAAAAGAGGTAAGCTTATTGGGTGGACATAAATTAGAGATGGAAGAGAGGTGGGAAGAGGTGAAAGGTAGAAAGAATAGGATTAAAAAAAACAATAAAACCAGAATAATTTTAAAAGAAAAGTTGGAAGATTATAGTTGGATAGATGAAGATCTTTTGGACTTCCTAGAGGAGGATCCAGAGGTGTTCAGCTGTCTGTCAATAGGTAGAGTAGAAGAAGATCATGAATATTATATAGAAAATGTGAAGGATGACTTAGGAATTTATGAGGAAGATTGGGCAAATCTCAATTGAGCACAAGCAATGGAAGCCATAAAAAATGGATATGTAGCTTGGGAGACAAGGAAAATATAAAGAAATAATGCAAGTAATCTCAAACGCATCTAAGACCCCAAGGAACATGAACAAATATATGAACAGAAAATATGAAACTAAGTCCACTACTAGATCCCAATCTAAACTAGGAATTAATGGATAGATGCCTTTATTGGAATATTAGGGGGATGGCTAATAATCCCTCGATAACTAGGTTTAAACAAATAATTAAAACACATAAAATTCCTCTAGTGGTCATTGCGGAACCCATGATTCAAAAGGATAAATTAACCAATTATAGCCAAAAACTAGGGTTTAACAATGCACATGCTAATATAAATAGCAAACTCTGGATAATGTGGCATAATTATTTAAATATTGAAATATTAAAAGATACTGAACAGGTAGTGCATTTCAAAATAAACAAAGAAATAGATGAAATTATATCGGTTGTTTATGCGAAAAATGATAAAAAATCCATGCTAGCTTGATGGGAGGAAATGCAAGATATGGCAACCAGAAATTCACCCTAGATTTTAGGAGGGGATTCCAACATAATAAGGAGCACCTCGGAAAAGAAAGGAGGTAAACACCCGGATGCAATAGCAATGACGCAATTTAATGAGGTAATTTTCAGCTCTAAGTTAATGGAAATAGATTTTATAGGTTCAAGTTACACTTGGTGTAATAATTGGCATAAAAGAGGAGCAATCCCGGCTAGACAGGACAGAGTTATGTGTAATGCTAAGTGGGTAGCCTCACATGGGGTCACAGGGCTTAGACATTTAAGCAGAATCTATTCGGATCATTGCCCATTGCTCATTACAATTTATAAGAACAAGCGAGTTTCAGGTAACTTTAAATTCCAGAATATGTGGAAAAAGTATGCTGGATTTGAAAAGTTGGTAACTGAATCCTGGATAGAGCCAGCATTGGGAGAACCTATGTAGGCTTTTATGGTTAAGTTACATAGATTAAAAAAATGTTTAAAAACATGGAATAGAGAAGTCTTCGGAAATTTAAATCAAAAAATAAAGCAAGCAGAGGATAAAGTCGAAAAACTAGAATTAGAATACGATAATAACAATAAAGAGAAAATGAGACAGGAACTAAATAAGGCTAAAGGGGAATTGAGGCTTAAGTTGCATATGGAGGAAGTACACTGGAAACAGTGTGCAAAAATTAAATGGTTGAATGATGGCGATAGAAACACCAAATTTTTTCATAACATGTGCAAAATAAAGGCTCAAAAAAACAAAATTAAAGGCCTAAAAACAAATGAGGGAACCTGGGTTGAAGATGATAAGCAGCTAGGAATCCTCTTTGAAGAATTCTTTAAAAGCAATTTATGCAGACAAGTTCCCTAGGAAGGAAACTCATTAATGGAGGAGATCAACACATCCATCACACTAGAACAAAATCAAATGATGGAGACGATCCCAAAGGAAGAAGAGATTAAAAATGCAGTGTTTAATCTGGATAAGGACAGTGTAGCATGACCAAATGTCTAGAATAATTACTTTTTTCAATTAAACTTGCTCATTATTAAAAAAGATCTTGTTCCTACAATTGCTAGTTTTTTTGTAGGGGTGGACATTCCTAAGGCATGGAGAAACTCATTCATAGTGTTAATCCCTAAAAAAGAATCACCACAAAAATGTGAGGATTTTAGGCCTATAAGTTTATATAATGTAATCTATAAGATTCTTGCTAAAATAATTCAAAACAGATCAAGTAATATTTTACCATTTATAATATCAGAGGAGCAAACAAGGTTCGTTAAAAATAGGTTAATGATTGAAAATATCAAATAACAGATTAGCATCAGAAATGATGACAGAAATAGCATTTAAAACGAGGGGAAGTAATTTAGTAGTTAAGTTGGATTTATCTAAGGCATTTGACAGAGTGAAATGACATACACTTTGTTTTGCTATGAGGAAATTTGGCTTCTCTGATACATGCATTGATTTAATATATAGATGTGTCTCAAGCATTTGGGTCAGAATCATTGTAAATGGAAGGAAAGGTGAAGAATTCAAGCCAAGATGAAGCTTGAAATAGGGAGACCCATTGTCGCCCTTATTATTTGATATATACTTAGAATTGTTAATTCTTAATTTAAATAAAAGAATGTGAGGGTAAAATAATCCCCTTTAGACAGCCAAAAAATACTCTGAGAATGGGTTGTTTAGCTTATGCAGATGATATTATTATCTTCAAAAATACGAATAAAAGTTCTATGAAGAACCATATGGATCTTCTACAAAATTTTGAGACTGAAACATGACATGTTCTAAATAAAAAGAAGAGTCAGTTTATGTAAGCGAAAAAATCTTCAGAGAAAGTTGTAAATAAAATTAAAAACATAACGGGCTTTAAACATAATAAAGATGCGTTAGTATACTTAGGTTGTCCGATATATGAGGGAAGACTGAAAGAAAAATATCTAATGCCTTTACAAGATAAATGAGAAGGAAAATAGCAGGTTGGAAAGTAGATCTATTAGGGTTAGGGGGAGAATTACATTAATCTCCCACGTTCTACAAAGCACACTAGTACATATTATATCAGTCATTCACCCACCTAAGAAGTTTACTAATAAACTAGAAATAGAGATAGAAATTTTTTTATGGAGCAAAAAAGATGGAAAGCAAAAAATTCACTGGAAAAATTGGGGAGATATCTGCTATCCAAAAGTAGAAGCAAGGTTAGGCATCATTATTTTACAGGACATGGCGACTGCTTGGGACTGTAAAGGATGGTGGCGGATAAAAGAAAATGATTCCCTCTAGGCTAAATATATGCGAGCAAAATATTTAGAACATAAACACAAGTGCCTAAAGAAAGAATCAAATAACTGGAAAGCATTGGAAAAAAAAAGGAAATAGTAGATGCTGACTCAATATTGAAAAAGTCTGGATGGAAATGGATCCTTACTCCACAAGGTAATTTTACATTAAAATCAGTAAAAGAGTTGATTAGAAAGAAAAAACCCATGCAATCTTTATTTAAATGGGCCTAGAAAGCAGGTATTCCGTAGAAAAAGTGCTCGTTGGCATGGAAAGTTCTCGTAAATGCATTACCTGTGGACACTAATGTGAAAAGAAAAGGTATTAAAATGGCTTCCAGATGTGAATGTTGCTTTGAAGAAGAAGAATCAATGGATCATCTACTTCCGAGAGGCAAAATTTCTATAGAAGTCTATAAGGAATTAGAAGACTCAAACATATAAGTAACAAAGAGGATGGATTAATATATAGATTTAAAAAATGGGAAAATGAAAATTCTAGTAGTCATATTAAACATTGGCTTACTCAGAATCTACCTCATATAGTAATATGGTGCCTATGGAAAGCTCGTAAGAAGAGTAAATTCGAAGGCATAAGTATGAATTCAAATGAAATTATAAAAGATATTAGAAAAGAATTCAATAATATATCTAGTATAAAGTTTATAGAAGTTGATAGTTTGTGCTTAAATAAGGTAGTTGGGATGACCTGGCGCCTCACCATCACTAATACTAAGCAGGGCTGGGTAAAGAGTATAAGTTGGAATAGGCCTCCTGAAGGTAAAATATCACTAAATACGGATGGTAGCTTCAATAGCTATATAGGTATAGCAGGTGGAGGTGGGGTAATAAGGGACTCAAACGGGATTGTCATAAAAGCATTTACATCGGCTACTGAAGCTTTCTCGGCTCTCCACTCGGAGATTAAAGCATTAAAAATAGGATTAAATGTCTGTAAAATGTTAGATGTAGAAAATATACAAATTCAGGTAGATTCAATGCTATTGGTAGATTTAGTAAGTAGAAAAATAACTCTTTGGAGGTATGAAGAATAAATGAAAATAATTTTGAACCTCATTAAAGAGCTTAATGCATCAATCTTACATATATATAGAGAAGCCAATACTCTGGGTGATAAGCTTGCTAGATTAGGTTCGATAAGAGGAGAAAATGAATTCGATGAGGATTCGATGCTAGACAAATTAAAAAGAATAGCGTGATTAGATATGATGACCTTTCCTTATCTAAGAGTTAGAAAGGGTAGTATTAGTATAAAGAATAAAAAATGAAAATTATATAATTATGAAGTTGTTAGATTGTTATGGTGCTGTGGTAGCCTCTGTGCAGGGGAATTTCTGTCTCTGCAGGTAAACAAGTATGAACATTATGAAGGCTAAAGGAATAGGGTAAGGTAAGTTATTGAGATGTTAGTATATTTTTCCTGTTATTTTCTCTTTTCTTAGCAGCGCAGTACCTCGTAGAAAGATCCAGAAAATCCAGCAGCTGTTGAAATTGTTAGATTATTAGATCATGGGCTTAGTATTGTTTTGTTATTGTTGATGTACAGTCTATTTTAATGTTCAGGTTAAGTGGCTATGTGTGAATGTTGTGGAAAAGTCATGTGTTAATTTACTAAAGTTTATAGATTATTAGGACTTGTAAGTGTCTAGTATAGGTGGCTGGTCCTGCAGCTTTCTAAAGCTGCAAGTTTCAGAATAAGAGTGTCTAAAGAGGCATCGATGCAAGTGGAGATTGAGACAAAATAAAGTGCAGAAGCAATCATTTTGAGTAATTTTAAAAGCATTAATCAGGCTGGAATAAAAGAGGTTAAAAGAATAAAAGGCAGCATCAAAGGCGATAAGGAAGAAAAGCTATAGGGTAAGCATGATGGATAATTGAGTATGTAGACATGTTGTTTTCTTTTGCAGAAAATCAGTAATGTCAAAATAGAACAAGCATATACATGGGAATCTAGGAGGGCAGCAACTTACAATTAAAGCCCCACAAAGTAGTAGAATTTGAACTAGATTCCAAAGAATATATCAAGGAATGATAAAGCTATAAATACGGATTTTAAAGCAAACCTCAATAAAAGTGTACCTATTGCTAAGTATTCTCTAGGATAGAAGCTTATCAATTTTTATCATTTTAAGCTTGTTGTTAAGGGACAAGGTTGTAAGAGGGGAATGGGTAGATTTTAGTTTGTAAAAATAGTATTCCTCCACCAAAAGAGAGGGTTAATATTAATAAACTCCTTTTAAAAAAAAGTAGACAGATAGAAAGGTAGACAGATAGAATGAGAGAGAAATAGATAGATTGAAAGAAAGAAAGAAAGATTTATAGATAGATATTTAGACATATAGACTGGTAGAAAGATAGATAAATTGGTAGATAGTTATATAGATAGACATTTAGACATATACTGAGATAGATAGATAGATAGACAGATAAATTGATTGTTGATAGACAGAATGATAGATAAACAAATAGATAGATATACTATATACATAGAGAGAAGAATGTAACATAGACAGATAGACATCTAGCAAGATTGACAAATAGATAGATTGTCATATTGACAGATAGATAGATAGACATATAGTCTTACAGACAAATTAACATATATGTAGATAGATAAATATATAAAAGAGAGATACACAGATAGAAAGATAGATAGATAGAAAGATAGATAGACAAATATACAAATATATAGATAAATAGAAAGACAGATAGACAGATAAAAAGATATGCATTTTTGTAGATAGGTAGATAGATAGATAGACACATAGATAGATAGACAAATATACAAATATATAGATAAATAGATAGACAGAGAGACAGATAAAAAGATATGCATTTTTGTAGATATGTAAATAGACAGTTAGACACATAGATAGATAGACAAATAGACAGGTATATAGATAAATAGATTGATATAGAGATAGACAGCTATACAAAAAGATAGTTAGATAAATTTATATATATACAAATATATAGATACATATAGATAGAAAGATAGATCGATAGATAGAAATATAGATAGGTAGATAGATAGAACAAAAGATAGATAGAAAAATAAATAGATAGATAAAAAAATAGATAGATAGAAAGATATACAAATTAATAGATAGTTAGATAAATAGATAGATAGATAGACAGATAGACATATAAACAAATAGATAGATTTACAAATAGACGGATACCTAGATACACAGATATCTAGATAGTAGATAGCTAGATAATCAGATAGCCAAATAGGGAGATATAAAGTAGATAGACTTTTTTGATTGA
The DNA here is from genome assembly GCA_029783825.1 of Sapria himalayana. NCBI lineage: Eukaryota > Viridiplantae > Streptophyta > Magnoliopsida > Malpighiales > Rafflesiaceae > Sapria > Sapria himalayana. The sequence goes on from JAREIK010000216.1 coordinate 33,935, forward strand.
AAAAAATATAGAGAGAAAGAAAGAATGAAATATAGATAGATAATATATATAGATAGATAGTTAGATAGATAGCTAGATAGAAAGATAGATAGAAAAATAGAAAGTTAAATAGGTAGATAGATTGATAATTAGACAGGTCGACATATAGACACACATATATATATATATATAAGATAGACATATAGATAGATTTATATATAGATAGATTTATAGATAGGTAGAAATGTAGATATATAGATGGGCAATAAAAGTAGATAATAGATAAGAAGATAGGCAGATAAATAGATAGAAAAAAGACAGGCAGATTGATTGATTGATAAAAAGATATATAGACAGATAGATAAATAAATAAATAAATTGAAATAAAGATAGATAGATAGATAGCCATATTGACTGATAGATAAATAGACATATAGACAAATAAAAATATAGATAGATAGAAAATAGAAAGATAGTCAATAGAAAGATAGTAGATAGAAAGATAGATATATATATATATATATATAGACAGATAGACTGATAGATAGATAGACAATAGATAGAAATACATATAGACAGATTGTTAGATAGACAAATAGATAAAATGATAGATAAATAGATAGATAGACAGATAGACACATAGATAGATAAATAGATAGAAAAATTACTAAAAAGCTAAATAGGTAGATAGATATATAGATAAATATATAAATATAAATAAATATATATATAAAGATAAATAGATAGATATGTAGATAGATAAATAGAGAGATAGATAGATAGATACATAGATTGATTGATAAATTTCTAGATCGATAAATAGATAGATAGATTGATATATAGTTACATAGATAAATATACAGACATACAAATAAATATAAAGACATAGATTGATAGATAGACAAACAGACAGACAGACAAATAGATAGATAGATTGATTGATTGAAATATAGATAGATAGATAAAAATATAGATAGATAGTTAGGTAGATAAATAGTTAGAGAGATACAAAGATAGATATATAGATAGATTGATAGTTAGACTGACATATAGATAGATTGATTGATAGTTAGAGAGATATACATATAGACATAAATACTGATACATAGATATACAAATAGACATATTTATATATAGATAAATAGATAGATAATAGACTGATAGACATATATACAAATAGATAGATAGATAAATAGATAGAAAATAGATAGATAGATAACCAAGAATAACTAGATAGATAGATAGATAGATAAATATATAGATATATAAATAAATTGATACATGATTAGATAGATAAATAGATAAATACATATATAGATAGATAGATTTATTTATTTATTTATTTATTGAATGATTGTTTGATTGATAGATAGATGGATATTTAGATAAATAAATAGATAGATAGATAATAGATAGATATATATATATATATATATAGTTTGATTGATAGATAGATAGATAGCCAAATAAACAAATAGATAGATTTAAAGATAGATAGAGCGATTGAAATATAGACATATACATAGATAGATTGATGGACATTTTTATAGATTTATAGATAGAGAGATAGACAGATAAACATATAGCCAGATAAATAGGTAGTTAGATAGATAAATAGATAGATAGACAGAAAGATAGATATATAGATAGTAGATAGATAGATAGATAGATAGACATATGTAGATATATTCAAATAGATAGATAGATAGATAGAAATATAGACAAATAGGCAGATCTACAAATAGATAGATAACCTAATGGCCAGATAGTCATATGGACAAATACACAAATAGACATAAAGACGTATAGAAAGATAGGAAGATAGACAAATATATTGATATACAGATAAATAGATAGATAGATAGACAAATAGACAAATAAATAAATAGACAGATAGACAAGTAGAAAGATAGACAGATAGACAGATAGACAGATAGATATATAGATAGATAGACAAATATATAGATAGACATATAAACAAATAGATAGAATAAAAGGTAGACAGATAGATAGAGAAATAAAGAGATTGGTTGAAAGAAAGAAAGATAGATTTATAGATTGTTAGTTAGACATATAGACTGATAGAAAATAGATAGATAGATACATAGTTATATAGATAGACATATAGAGATATACACACATAGATAGATAAATAGATAGATAGAATGAGAGATAGATAGATAGACACACAGATAGATAATAATACATAGATAGATTGAAAGAAGATATAAAGATAGATAGATAGAGAGATAAATCGATAGATATACAGATCTAAAGATAGACAAGTAAACAGATAGATAGATAGACAGATAGATACATAAATAGACAGATATAAAGATAGACATATAGATAGATAGATAGATTGGAGGATATGCAAATGGTAGATATCCAGATTGGCAAAGAGATAGATAGACAAATAGATAGACAGATTGACAAATTGATAGAGAGATAGATAGATAGACAGATAGACATATAGACAAAAAGACAAAATACAGATATACATATAGACAACTAGATAGATAGACAAATAGATAGAAAGGCCAATAGATAGGTAAAAAAAATTATAGCTAGATTTTCGATAGTTAGAGAGGTAAAAATATAGTTAGATAGACAGATAGATAGATTGACATATTGATAGATAGAAAGAAGAAAGATAGACAGATAGACAGATAGAGATATAGATAGATAGATAGATACATAGATAAACAAATAGATAGATAGATAGAAATTTTTACAAATAGATAGATAGATAGAAATTTTTACAAATAAAATAGAATGACAAATCAAAAAATAGACAGATAGTCAGATAGATAGACACATCGATAGGCAGATAATTATATACATAGACATATAGACATATACATAGAGAGATAGAGACAAAATAGATTTATAGATAGATAGATTTGACACAATGGTAGATAGACAAATAGATAGATAGATAGGTAGATAGATAGATAGGTTGACAGATAAATATTTTGACACATAGATAGATAGATAGATATATAGAAAGATAGATAGATAGACAGATATGTATATAGGCAGATAGGCAAATAGGCTGATAGAAAGACAGATAGATATATAGATAGAAAAATAGACATATATATAGTTAGATAGATAGAGAGTTAGACAGATAGCTAGAATAAAAAAAGAAAAAAAGATAAATATATAGACATATATACAGATAGATAGAAAGAAAAAAAGATAGATCGATAGATAGATAAATAGACAGATAAATAGATAGATAGTTAATCAGATAGACACATAGATAGATAGACATATAAACAGACCAAAAATTAAACACATAGACAGATAGATAAATAAACATAGAAGGATAAAAAATAAAGAGATACAGAGATAGATAGATAGACAAATATACAGATAGTCATATAATTAGATAGGTAGATAGAACTATAGATAGATAGATATATGAGAGATAGTGAGATAGGCAGATAGACAGATAGAAAGAAAGAAAGATAGATACATAAATAGATAGACATCTATATATGATAGATAGAATGATAAATGAATAAATAGACAAATAAATAGATAGACAGATAGACAGATTGACATATTGAAATATAGAAAGACGGATAGACAGATAGACAGGTAGATAGATTTACATACAGATAGATAGATAGATAGACAGATGGTAAGAAAGTTAGATTGATAGATAAACAGATAGATATATAGACAAATAGATAGATAGCCAGATAGATAGAAAAACAAATTTATAGAAGGATTTATAAACAGATAAAAAGATGGACATATAGATAGAATGACAGATAGACATATAAACACATATATAAAAGTATAGATATACAAATAGTAATTTAGACAGATAGACAGATAGATAGATATACAGATAGATATATAGATAGATAGATAGATTGATTGACATATCAATAGATAGACTTATAGACACATAAACTTATAGACATATAGACAGATAAGCATATATACATATAAACTTATAGACAAGTAGATAGATAGAGAAATAGACAGAAAGATAGAGATAAAGATAGACAAAAATATAGTTAGATAGATAAACAAATAGATAGATAGACAAAGAGAGATAGACATATAGTCATATAGCCAAATAGGCAGATATATAGATATATAAATAGATGGATATTTAGATGGATAGATAGATAAATAGAGATATATATATATATATATATATAATCACATAGATAAATATAAATATAAACAGATAAATAGAAAGATATAATGATAGATAGTTAGATAGATAGACATATAGACATACATAGATGAATAGAGAGATATATAAATTTAGTTAGATATATAGAAGACAGGTAGACAATAGAAAAATAGACAAATAGATAGGCATATAGCAAAATAGATAGATATAAAAATAGAATGAAAGATAGATAGACAAATAGACAGATAGATTGATTAACAGATAGATAGTTAAATAGATAGATAGATAGCCATATAGCTAGATAGATAGATAGATTGATTGATAGATAAAAAGGAAGATAGATAAAGAGATAAATAAATAGACATATATATAGATAGACATGCATACAGATAGATAGATAAATAAATAGATAAATAGATAGATAAAATGATTGTTAGATAGATAAATCGATAGAGAGATAAACATACATACAATTAGAAAGATAGACAGACAGACAAATAGACTGACATACAAAAAGATAGATAGACAGACAAACACATATATAGATAGATAGATAGCGATATATGTGTATATATATATATACAGATATATAGTTAGACAGATATAAAGATATAAATATATATAAATAGATATATTGTTAAACAGATAGATAGATATACACTTATATAGATAGATAGACAGGTTGAAAGATAGACAGATTGAAAGAAAGAAAGGAGGAAAGAAAGAAAGATAGATAGATAGATAGATAGACAGATAGGTCGATCACCAGATAGGTAGATATACAGATAGATAGATAGATATATAGAAAGATATATAGATAGACAGATAGATACATAGAAAGATATATAGATTGACATATAGATTTATAGACAGATAGACAGATAGACAAATATATAGATACACATATAGAAATATAGATAGATAGATAAATCGATCGATAGATAGACAGATATACAAAAAGATAGATAGATAGATAAATAGATAGTTAGATAAACATATAGATAGAAGGATAATTAGACATATAGACAGATAGATACATAGACATATAGATATATAGATATATAGACAGATTAACAAACAGAAAGATTGACATATAGACTTATAAACTAATAGACAGATAGGTCTATATACAAATATACAAAGAGATAGATAAACAAATAGACATCCAGACAGATAGATAGATAGACAGATAGACAAATATACAACTTGATAGATAAATAGTTAGTAAGATATACCTATAGATAGAGAGACTGATAAATAGATAGATAGAAAGATAAATAGACAGACAGATAGATAGATAGATAGATAGATTGACATATATATTGTTAGACAGATAGCCAGAAAGCTTGATATGTAGATAGCTACATTGATTGATAAATTGATAGATATATAGAAAGATAGACAGATAGACTTATAGACATATAAAGAGATAGGCAGATAGGTTGAGAGGCATATAGACAGATGGATAGATAGATAAATAGAAAGAAAGATAGATAGATAGATAAACAAATAGACATATAGACATATAGACATTTAGTTAGAGTGATATATTGATATATAGATAAAAATATAGATAGATAGATAGAGAGATAGATAGATAGATAAATAGATAGGCAAATAGAAAGAAAAAAAGTAACGCAAATAGAAATATTGACAGAAAGATAGATAATGAAATATACGGTTAGAAAGATAGACAGTTATACAGATAGACAAAAAGACAGATATACATTTAAATAAATTGATAGATATATATAGAGGGAGATAGATAGATAGATAGATAGGAAGATAGATTGATAGACATATTAATAGATAGATAGATAGATATTAGATAGTCAGATAGTTAGATAGATGATAGACACAAAAATAGATATAAAGATAGAAAGATAGGGAGATAGATAGATAAACAGATAGTCTGATATTTAGATATTCAGACACATAAGCATATATATAGACATATAGATAGATAGAGAGATAAAAAATAGATAGAATGTTAGCTAGAGAGAGATAGATATACACATACATAGATATATATATATATATACATAGAGATAGATAGAAAGATAGATAGAATGATAGAATGATAGACAGATAGACAAATAGACAAACAACCAGACTGATAAATAGATAAATAGATAGATAAATAGATAGATAAATAGATAGATAGATAGACATATAGATAGATAGACACAAAGATAGATAGATATACAGACAGATAGATATACAGATAGACAGATATATAGATAGACATATAGATATTTAAAAAATAGATAGATAGAGAGATAAACAGATATACAGATATTCAAATATAAAGATAGACATATAGAAAGATAACCAAATAGATAAATAGATAGATAGACAGATATAAAGAAAGAATGATAGATAGATAGATAGTCAAAAGATAGATAGACAAAAAGAAAGACATATTGATAGATAGACAGATAAACAGATAGATAGATTAATAGATTGATAGATTGATAGATAGAAAGATAGACATATAGACTTATAGATAGATTGACACATAGTTAAATAGACAATTATACAGATAGACAGAAAAATAGATATACTAATCGATACAAAGAAAGAAAGATAGATAGATATATTGATAGATAGACAGTTAGATAGATAAACATATAAATAGATAAACAGATATACAGATAGATTGATAGACAAATATATAGTGGGAAGGATAGATAGATAGGTAGAAAGACAAATAAACATATACACAGTTAGAGAGATAGCCAGATAGCTAGGTATGTAGATAGCTAAATAGATAGATAGAAACAAAGAAAGATAGAAAGATAGAAAGATAGAACGATAGAAAGATATATAGATAAATATAAATATATAGAGATAGATAGTTAGCAAATATATTAATAAAAAATAGAACTATAAATAGATAGATAGATAGATACACAATTAGACAGATAGACATATAGACATATACATAGATAGATAGATAGATAGTCATATAGATAAATTATAGATACATAGAAAAACATATAAATATATAGGCAGATAGATAGATTTGCATATAGACATATATATAGATATACAAATTGAAAGAAAGACAGATAAATAGACAAATAGATAGAAAGTCATATATTGTGATAGAGAGAATGATAAATAAGTAAATAGACAAATAGAAAAATAGACATATAGACAAATAGATAGATAGATAGACAAATAGATAGATAGACAAATAGATAGATAGACAGATAGACATGTAGACAAATAGACATATATACAGATAGACCTAATAAACATATACACAGATAGACACATAGACTTGGTAGAAAAATTTACAAATAGACAAATAGAAAGATAGAAAGCTAGATAGATAAATAGATAGATAGACGGTTAGATAGATAGACATATATACATATAGTCAAATAGACAAATATATAGATAGAAAGATAGATATATAGACAGATAGAAAGATAAATAGATAGACAGATAAATAGATAAAAATATAAATAGACAAATAGATAGATAGATAGATTGATTGATAGTTAAACAGATAGAAGATCGATAAATAAATAGATTGAGAGATAGATAGATAGATAGACAAAATTACATATAGAATTATAGACAGATAGATAGACAAAAATACACATAGAATTATAGACAGATAGATAGATAGGTAGATTGATAGATATATAGATAGACATATAGATATATAGACAATATTTAATATATATATAGATAGTAATATGGATAGAAAGCCAGATATACAATTAGATAGTTAGATAGATAGATAGAGAGTTAGACATATAAACAGATAGACAAAAAGACAGACAGATAGATAGACATGTAGACAAATAGACAGATTGATAGATTAACAGATACATAGATATATAGATAAACTTATAGACTTATAGACAGATAGGCAGATAGATAGATAGATAAACAAATATATAGATAGATAGAAATATAGACAGATATATAGATAGATAGACAGATAAATATATATAAATATTGACAGATAGATATATAGTCATATATAAAGAAAGATTGATAGACAAATAGATAGATATGTAGATAGATAGACAAATAGATAGATAGGTAGATAGATAGATAGACAAATTGATAGATATACCAAAGATATATAGACAGATAGATAGATGATAGAAAGACAAATAGACAGATAGTTAGATTTTCAGATAGACATATTGACAAATAAAAAAATAGACAGACATATAGATAGATAGACAGAAAGACACATAGAAAATTAGATAGAAAGATAGAAAGACAACTTGATAGATTGTCAAATTGATAGAAAGATAGAAAGATAGATATATATATTAACAAATAGATAGATAGATAGATATACCTGATAAACAGATTTATATATTGAATAATAGATAGATAGATAGATAGACAAATAGACAAATAAACAAATAGATAGAGAGCCACATAGATAGATAGAGAGATAGAAAAGTTTACAAATAAACAGATAGACAATTAGATAGATATACAAATAGACAGATAGACATATTGGTAGATAGAATGATAGAAAGTTAGACAGATAGACCGATATATATATATACACACACACACATATAACATAACCAAATAGACAGATAGCTAGATAGATAGATATATATATAAATATATATATAGATTGATAGTTAGATAGATAGATACATAAATAGAAAGATAGATACATAGGCAGATAGACATATAGAGATGTATACTTATAGATAGATCGATATATCGATAAATTTATAGATAGATAGGTAAAGAGATAGATAGATAGAGAGCTAGAAAGAAAGAAAAATAGATAGATATAAAGATAAATAGATAAAAAATAGAGAGACAGACAAATATACAGATTGCTAGATAAAGAGATAGAAAGGTAGACATATAGATAGATATAAGTTAGATATATAGACAGATCGACATAAATGATAGATAGATAGGTAGGCATATAGATATATAGACAGTGTGAAAGATATATAGATAGATAGATATACAAATATAAATAGAGACAAATATACACATAGGTAGATAGACATTTAGAAAGAAAGACAAATATTCACCTAGATAGATAGATACCCAAATAGCTAGATAGGTACATAGATAGATAGATATATAGATTGATAGATAGAAAAAAAGAAAAAAGAAAGAAAGTTATCTGTCTATATATTTATCTATCTATCTATTTGGCTATATATGTATCTATTTATCTATGTATCTATTTATCTATCTACACACACACACACACACACACACATATATATATATATGTCTACATGTCTCTCTATCTATTTATCAATATATGTATCTGTGTATATGTCTACCATTCTATCTAATTATCTATATGTCTATCTGTATGTCTTTAAATCTATCTTTATCTGTCTATTTTGCTATATATCTAACTATAAATCTGTTTATATGTCTATTTATATATCTATCTATCTATGTATATGTCTATATGACTATCTGTCTAACTAACTATCTATCTTTCTTTCTTTCTTTGTATCTATCTATCTTTCTATCATTCTATATATCTATCTATTTATATAAATATCTATCATTCTATCTAGCTATTAGGTTATTTGGCTATCTATATTTCTATCTATCTATTTATCTATGTATCTATCTTTATATCTATCTTTCTATCGATCTTTTAATCTCTCTATCTTATATCTATCTGGCTATCGGGCTATCTAGCTATCTGTCTATCTATTTATCTATCTATCTATCTATCTATCTTTCTATCAATATATATATATATATATATATATATATATATATCTATTAATTTGTCTATCTGTCTATATATCTATCTTTTAATCTTCTAACTGTCTATCAGTCTATCTATCAATCTATCTGTTAATCTGCATATATATATATATATATATATATCTATATATCTATATACCAATCTATCTATCGAATTGTCTGTCTATCTATCTATTTTTCTATCTATATATATGTCTATCTTTCTACCTGTCTATATGTCTATTGTCTATTTGTCTATATGTCTATCTGTATATATGTCTATTTATCTATTTGTCTATCTATTTATCTATAAATCTATCTATGTGATATTTTTCTAATTATCTACATATCTATCTATATGTCTATCTCTCGATGTATCTATATATCTATCTATTATCTATCTAATTGTCTATCTATTTATCTATCTATTTGTCTATCTATTTGTCTATCTCTCTCATTATCTATGTATCTATCTATTGTCTATCTATCTACATGTCTCTCTTTCAATATATATATATATATATATATATTGTCTTTATATGTCTATCTGTATATCTATCTATCGATCTATCATTCTATCTATTTATATGTATATCTATATATCTATCTATCTGCCATTTTTTCTATTTGTATATCTATTTATCTATATGACTATTTATCAAATTTATTTATCTGGCTATCTCTGTTTATTTGTCTATCTGTCTATATGTCTATCTTTCTTATTTCTATCATTCTATCTATCTATCCATCTATTTGTCTATATGTCAATATGCCTATCTATCTATAAGTTTATAAGTCTATATGTCTATTTGTTAATCTATAAATTTATCTATTTATCTATCTGTCTAATTATCTTTTGTCTATCTATCTATCTTTCTACATGTCTAACAATCTATCTGTATATTTATCTATTTATCTATCATTATGTCTGTCTATCAGTTTATCTGTCTATTAGGCTATCTATCTATCTATCTATGGACTATCAATGTGTCAATATTTCTATTTATCTATCTGTCTATCTATTTATCTGTTTATGTGTCTATCTATCTATATATCCATCATTCTATCTGTCTATCTGTGTATCTATCTATCTATCTATCTATCTGACTATATATAAATATATCTTTTTGCCTATATATCTTTCTATGTATATGTCTATATGACCATATTTCTCACTAACTAACTAACTATCTATCTATTTATCTATCTATCTTTCAATATATATATATATATATATATATATATATATATATATATATCTATCTATCTATATATCTATATATATCAATCTATCTACATATCTTGGTATCTAGGTATATGGCTATCTTGTTATATATCTTTTTATCTATATGTTTATCTATCTATTTGAATATCAATCTACTTTATCTATCTAACTATCTATCTATTTATCTTTCTTTCTTTCAATCTGACTATATCTATTTATCTTTCTTTCTTTCAATCTGACTATCTATCTATCATTCTATCTGTCTATCTTATCTATCTATCTATTAGTTTATCTTTCTATCTATCTATTTATCTATCTCTTTATCTATCTATCTATAAATCTATTTATCTTTCTAAATATCTTTCTATTTATCTATCTAGCTATATATCTTTTTGTTTATATATCTATTTGCCTATTTGGCTATCTCTCTATTTGTCTATCTCTCAATATGTCTTTCAATCTTTAATTCAATTTATCAATTTAAAAATATGTCTATGTATCTATCTATCTGTCCGTCTGTCTATCTATCTATCTGTCTGTCTGTCAATCTATTTATTTATCTATTTTGCTCTTTTATTTATATATCTATATATCCATTTGTATATCTGGCTCTCTTTCTATCTATCTATTTATCTGTATGTATGTATGTCTGTATGTCTATATGTCTATCTAACTATTTGTCGATCTATCAACCCATCTCTCTATCTATTTGTTTATATGTATTTCGGTTTATCTGTATATTTGACAATCTATCAATTTGTCAATTTACTTATCTATCTATTTATATATCTGTGTATCTGTCTATATGTCTATCTTACTATATATTTATCTATCTTGCTATCTATCTTTCAATATATCTATTTGTCTATCTATTTATCATTCTATCTTTCTATCTATATATCTCTCTTTCTGAATATCTATCTATCTATCTATTTGTCTATATGTCTATCTGTATATCTATCTATCTATTTATATATCTATCAATCAATCTATCTATCCATATCTATATCTATTTATTTATTTATTTGACAATATTTCTATAGATTTATTTGTATATTTTTCTATTTGTCTATCTATCTATATGACTTTCTATCTAATTGTCAATCTGCCTATCTCTTGATCTATTTTTATGAATTTCTATAAATCTCTCAATCTATCACTATGTCAATTTGTTAATCTGCCAATCTTTTAATTTATCTATTTGTCTATATATCTATCTATCTATATATATATTTGTGTATATATTTATATGGCTATTTGTTTATCTCTCTATATGTCTATCTGTCTATTCGTCAATCTATCTATATGTCTATCTAACTATTTGCATTTCTATATATCTATTTATCTGTCAATATATCTAAATATTAATCAATCTGCTGATCTATTTATCTTTAAATATATCTACCTATCTATCTGTCTATCTCTGTATATGTCTATCTTTCTATTAATCAATTAATCTGTCTGTCTATCTATCTATAAATCTTATGTCTATCTATCTTTATTTATATATATATATCTATCTATCTATTTGTCTATATGTTTATCTATGTATCTGTGCTCTATTTATATATTTAACTATCAATCAATATATCTTTCTATATCTATGTCTAATTGACTAGGTTTCTATCTATCAATCTATCAATCTATTTATCTTTCTATATGCCATTTGCTAATCTTCCTATATGCCTATCTGCCTATCTGTATATCTTCATATCTATTAATAGTCTATCTATCTATCTATTAGTCTATCAGTCTATCAGTCTATTAGTCTATCAGTCTATCAGTCTATCATCTATCAGTCTATCTTTCTTTCTTTCTATCTGTCTATCTATTTATCTTTATATTTATCTAAATTTTTTATCTATATGTCTATTTGTCTATATTTCTATTTGTCTATCTATCTATATGTCTATTTTTCTATCGATCTAGAATATTTGTCTATCTACCTATAAATCTTTCTATCTATCTCTCGATTTATCTAATTCTCGATATGTCTAATTGACTTTATTTTAGTTTGTCAATATATCAATTTATCTATCTATCTATTTATCTATCTATTTGTTTATCTATCTCTCTATTTATCTATATAACTATCTATCTATCTTTGTGTCTATCAGTCTATCTGACTTTCTATTTATCTGGGTATCTATATATGTTACAATCTGTTTATTTAACTATCTATCTATATATCTTTCTATTTGACTATCTATGTGTCTATTAGTCCATCTGTCTATTTGTCTATTAGTATGTCTATCTTTTAACTATCTATCTATCTAACTAATTAACTATCTATCTATCTATCTATATGTCTATATGTCAATCTATCTATCTGTCGATATGTTTATATATCTATCTGTCTATCTATTTATATATCTCTCTATCTATTTTTCTAACTGTCTATCTGTCTGTCTAGCTTTCTATTTATCTATACATCTATCTGTCTATCTATCTATTTATTGTTCTATTAGTCTATTTGTCTATTTGTCTATCTGTATATCTATCTCTCTATCTATTTGTCTATCTACGTATCTTACTACATATATATGTATATGTCTATATGCCTCTCTATCTATTTATTTATTTATCTATCTATATATCTATCAATATATCTTTCTATCTATATATGTATTTATCTATATATCTATTTATCTAACTATCTATATGTCTCATTATCTAGCTGACTATCTATATATCTGTATATCTATCTATCTATCTATCATTCTGTCTATTTGACTATCTATTTTTCTATCTATCTAACTATTGATCGATCTATCTGTCTATCTATTTATATGGCTTCTTTCTCTCTGTCTATCTTGCTTCTATCTATCTATTTATTTTTCTATCTATTTATCGGTCTATCTATTTACTACTCTTTATTTCTATCTATTTACCTATCTATCTACGTAATTAACCATATGTGTAATTGTCTATCTATCTATCTAACTATATGCTATCTATCTATCTAACTATATGTTTATCTGTCTATCATTCTATCTATCCATATATCTGTCTATCTATCTATCTGTATATCTTTCTATATATCTATCTATATGTATATCTATATATCTTTCTATATAGCTATCTATCTAATTATTTATTTGTCTATTTTTCTATCTATCTAACTTTCTATTTTTCTATATAGCTATCTTTGTATCTATCTATCTATCTAACTTTCTATCTTACTATCTATCTATCTTATATTTTATCTCTGTATCTATCTATCTAACTTTCTAACTTTCTAACTTTCTAACTTTCTATCTTTCTATCTATCTATCTTTCTATCTTTCTATCTATCTATCTTTCTATCTTTCTATCTATCTATCTTTCGAACTTACTATCTATCTATTTGTATATGTATCTTTCTGTCTATCTATATACTCGTCTATCTATTATCTATCTATATATTAGTCTATATGTCTATCTATCAATCTATCTAATATCTATTATATTTTTGTGTATCTTTCTATCTATCTATCTCTATCATCTATATATATATATATATATATAACATTTCTGGATTTTTGGTTATGTTTCTATTTTTATATCTATCTATATATCTATCTATCTATATTACTATGTCTATATGTCTATAAGTCTATCTGTCTATCTGGCTATCAGTATATCTTCTAATATTTGATTTGATATATCTATCCTTATTGTCTATCTATCTATCTATATCT
>JAREIK010000216.1:53075-85220 GCA_029783825.1 Sapria himalayana
AATAGATAGATAGAAATATAGATAGCCAAATAATCCTAATAGCTAGATAGAATGATAGATATTTATATAAATAGAAAGATATATAGAATGATAGAAAGATAGATAGATACAAAGAAAGAAAGATAGATAGATAGTTTGTTAGACAGATAGTCATATAGACATATACATAGATAGATAGATATATAAATAGACATATAAACAGATTTATAGTTAGATATATAGCAAAATAGACAGATAAAGATAGATTTAAAGACATACTAATAGACATATAGATAATTAGATAGAATGGTAGACATATACACAGATACATATATTGATAAATAGATAGAGAGACATGTAGACATATATATATATGTGTGTGTGTGTGTGTGTGTGGTAGATAGATAAATAGATACATAGATAAATAGATACATATATAGCCAAATAGATAGATAGATAAATATATAGACAGATAACTTTCTTTCTTTTTTCTTTTTTTATATCTATCAATCTATATATCTATCTATCTATGTACCTATCTAGCTATTTGGGTATCTATCTATCTAGGTGAATATTTGTTCTTCTTTCTAAATGTCTATCTACCTATGTGTAATTTGTCTCTATTATATTTGTATATCTATCTATCTATATATCTTTCACACTGTCTATATATCTATATGCCTACCTATCTTTCTATCATTTATGTCGATCTGTCTATATATCTAACTTATATCTATCTATATGTCTACCTTTCTATCTCTTTATCTAGAAATCTGTATATTTGTCTGTCTCTCTATTTTTTATCTATTTATCTTATATCTATCTATTTTTCTTTCTTTCTAGCTCTCTATCTATCTATCTCTTTACCTATCTATCTATAAAATTTATCGATATATCGATCTATCTATAAGTATACATCTCTATATGTCTATCTGCCTATGTATCTATCTTTCTATTTATGTAGCTATCTATCTAACTATCAATCTATATATATATATATATATATATATATATATATTATATATATATATATATCTATCTATCTAGCTATCTGTCTATTTGGTTATGTTTATATGTGTGTGTGTGTATATATATATATCGGTCTATCTGTCTAACTTTCTATCATTCTATCTACCAATATGTCTATCTGTCTATTTGTATATCTATCTAATTGTCTATCTGTTTATTTGTAAACTTTTCTATCTCTCTATCTATCTATGTGGCTCTCTATCTATTTGTTTATTTGTATATTTGTCTATCTATCTATCTATCTATTATTCAATATATAAATCTGTTTATCAGGTATATCTATCTATCTATCTATTTGTTAATATATATATCTATCTTTCTATCTTTCTATCAATTTGATAATCTATCAAGTTGTCTTTCTATCTTTCTATCTAATTTTCTATGTGTCTTTCTGTCTATCTATCTATATGTCTGTCTATTTTTTTATTTGTCAATATGTCTATCTGAAAATCTAACTATCTGTCTATTTGTCTTTCTAACATCTATCTATCTGTCTATATATCTTTGGTATATCTATCAATTTGTCTATCTATCTATCTACCTATCTATCAATTTGTCTATCTATCTACATATCTATCTATTTGTCTATCAATCTTTCTTTATATATGACTATATATCTATCTGTCAATATTTATATATATTTATCTGTCTATCTATCTATATATCTGTCTATATTTCTATCTATCTATATATTTGTTTATCTATCTATCTATCTGCCTATCTGTCTATAAGTCTATAAGTTTATCTATATATCTATGTATCTGTTAATCAATCAATCTGTCTATTTGTCTACATGTCTATCTATCTGTCTGTCTTTTTGTCTATCTGTTTATATGTCTAACTCTCTATCTATCTATCTAACTATCTAATTATATATGTGGCTTTCTATCCATATTAATATCTATATATATATATATTAAATATTGTCTATATATCTATATGTCTATCTATATATCTATCAATCTACCTATCTATCTATCTGTCTATAATTCTATGTGTATTTTTGTCTATCTATCTGTCTATAATTCTATATGTAATTTTGTCTATCTATCTATCTATCTCTCAATCTATTTATTTATCGATCTTCTATCTGTTTAACTATCAATAAATCTATCTATCTATCTATTTTTCTATTTATATTTTTATTTATTTATCTGTCTATCTATGTATCTTTCTATCTGTCTATATATCTATCTTTCTATATATATATTTGTCTATTTGACTATATGTATATATGTCTATCTATCTAACCGTCTATCTATCTATTTATCTATCTAGTTTTCTATCTTTCTATTTGTCTATTTGTAAATTTTTTCTACCAAGTCTATGTGTCTATCTGTGTATATGTTTATTAGGTCTATCTGTATATATGTCTATTTTGTCTACATGTCTATCTGTCTATCTATCTATTTGTCTACATGTCTATCTGTCTATCTATCTATTTGTCTATCTATCTATTTGTCTATCTAACTATCTATTTGTCTATATGTCTATTTTTCTATTTGTCTATTTACTTATTTATCATTCTCTCTATCACAATATATGACTTTCTATCTATTTGTCTATTTATTTGTCTTTCTTTCAATTTGTATATCTATATATATGTCTATATGCAAATCTATCTATCTGCCTATATATTTATATGTTTTTCTATGTATCTATAATTTATCTATATGACTATCTATCTATCTATCTATGTATATGTCTATATGTCTATCTGTCTAATTGTGTATCTATCTATCTATCTATTTATAGTTCTATTTTTTATTAATATATTTGCTAACTCTCTATCTCTATATATTTATATTTATCTATATATCTTTCTATCGTTCTATCGTTCTATCTTTCTATCTTTCTTTGTTTCTATCTATCTATTTAGCTATGTACATACCTAGCTATCTGGCTATCTCTCTAACTGTGTATATGTTTATTTGTCTTTCTACCTATCTATCTATCCTTCCCACTATATATTTGTCTATCAATCTATCTGTATATCTGTTTATCTATTTATATGTTTATCTATCTAACAGTCTATCTATCAATATATCTATCTATCTTTCTTTCTTTGTATCAATTAGTATATCTGTTTTTTCTGTCTATCTGTATAATTGTCTATTTAACTATGTGTCAATCTATCTATAAGTCTATATGTCTATCTTTCTATCTATCAATCTATCAATCTATTAATCTATCTATCTGTTTATCTGTCTATCTATCAATATGTCTTTCTTTTTGTCTATCTATCTTTTGACTATCTATCTATCTATCATTCTTTCTTTATATCTGTCTATCTATCTATTTATCTATTTGGTTATCTTTCTATATGTCTATCTTTATATTTGAATATCTGTATATCTGTTTATCTCTCTATCTATCTATATTTTTAAATATCTATATGTTTATCTATATATCTGTCTATCTGTATATCTATCTGTCTGTATATCTATCTATCTTTGTGTCTATCTATCTATATGTCTATCTATCTATCTATTTATCTATCTATTTATCTATCTATTTATCTATTTATCAGTCTAGTTGTTGGTCTATTTGTCTATCTGTCTATCATTCTATCATTCTATCTATCTTTCTATCTATCTCTATGTATATATATATATATATATATATATCTTTGTATGTGTATATCTATCTCTCTCTAGCTAACATTCTATCTATTTTTTTATCTCTCTATCTATCTATATGTCTATATATATGCTTATGTGTCTGAATATCTAAATATCATACTATCTGTTTATCTATCTATCTCCCTATCTTTCTATCTTTATATCTATTTATGTGTCTATCATCTATCTAACTATCTGACTATCTAATATCTATCTATCTATCTATCTATTAATATGTCTATCAATCTATCTTCCTATCTAACTATCTATCTCCCTCTATATATATCTATCAATTTATTTAAATGTATATCTGTCTTTTTGTCTATCTGTATAATTGTCTATCTTTCTAACCGTATATTTCATTATCTATCTTTCTATCAATATTTCTATTTGCGTTACTTTTTTTCTTTCTATTTGCCTATATATTTATCTATCTATCTATCTATCTATCTCTCTATCTATCTATCTATATTTTTATCTATATATCAATATATCACTCTAACTAAATGTCTATATGTTTATATGTCTATTTGTTTATCTATCTATCTATCTTTCTTTCTATTTATCTATCTATCTATCTGTCTATATGCCTCTCAACCTATCTGCCTATCTCTTTATATGTCTATAAGTCTATCTGTCTATCTTTCTATATATCTATCAATTTATCAATCAATGTAGCTATCTACATATCAATGTTTCTGGCTATCTGTCTAACAAAATATATGTCAATCTATCTATCTATCTATCTATCTATCTGTCTGTCTATTTATCTTTCTATCTATCTATTTATCAGTCTCTCTATCTATAGGTATATCTTACTAACTATTTATCTATCAAGTTGTATATTTGTCTATCTGTCTATCTATCTATCTGTCTGGATGTCTATTTGTTTATCTATCTCTTTGTATATTTGTATATTGACCTATCTGTCTATTAGTTTATAAGTCTATATGTCAATCTTTCTGTTTGTTAATCTGTCTATATATCTATATATCTATATGTCTATGTATCTATCTGTCTATATGTCTAATTATCCTTCTATCTATATGTTTATCTAACTATCTATTTATCTATCTATCTATCTTTTTGTATATCTGTCTATCTATCGATCGATTTATCTATCTATCTATATTTCTATATGTGTATCTATATATTTGTCTATCTGTCTATCTGTCTATAAATCTATATGTCAATCTATATATCTTTCTATGTATCTATCTGTCTATCTATATATCTTTCTATATATCTATCTATCTATCTGTATATCTACCTATCTGGTGATCGACCTATCTATCTATCTATCTTTCTTTCTTTCCTCCTTTCTTTCTTTCAATCTGTCTATCTTTCAACCTGTCTATCTATCTATATAAGTGTATATCTATCTATCTGTTTAACAATATATCTATTTATATATATTTATATCTTTATATCTGTCTAACTATATATCTGTATATATATATACACATATATCGCTATCTATCTATCTATATATGTGTTTGTCTGTCTATCTATCTTTTAGTATGTCTTTCTATTTGTCTGTCTGTCTATCTTTCTAATTGTATGTATGTTTATCTCTCTATCGATTTATCTATCTAACAATCATTTTATCTATCTATTTATCTATTTATTTATCTATCTATCTGTATCCATGTCTATCTATATATATGTCTATTTATTTATCTCTTTATCTATCTTCCTTTTTATCTATCAATCAATCAATCTATCTATCTAGCTATATGGCTATCTATCTATCTATTTAACTATCTATCTGTTAATCAATCTATCTGTCTATTTGTCTATATATCTTTCATTCTATTTTTATATCTATCTATTTTGCTATATGCCTATCTATTTGTCTATTTTTCTATTGTCTACCTGTCTTCTATATATCTAACTAAATTTATATATCTCTCTATTCATCTATGTATGTCTATATGTCTATCTATCTAACTATCTATCATTATATCTTTCTATTTATCTGTTTATATTTATATTTATCTATGTGATTATATATATATATATATATATCTCTATTTATCTATCTATCCATCTAAATATCCATCTATTTATATATCTATATATCTGCCTATTTGGCTATATGACTATATGTCTATCTCTCTTTGTCTATCTATCTATTTGTTTATCTATCTAACTATATTTTTGTCTATCTTTATCTCTATCTTTCTGTCTATTTCTCTATCTATCTACTTGTCTATAAGTTTATATGTATATATGCTTATCTGTCTATATGTCTATAAGTTTATGTGTCTATAAGTCTATCTATTGATATGTCAATCAATCAATCAATCTATCTATATATCTATGCGTATATCTATCTATCTGTCTATCTGTTTAAATTACTATTTGTATATCTATACTTTTATATATGTGTTTATATGTATATCTGTCATTCTATCTATATGTCCATCTTTTTATCTGTTTATAAATCCTTCTATAAATTTTTTTTACTATCTATCTGGCTATCTATCTATTTGTCTATATATCTATCTGTTTATCTATCAATCTAACTTTCTTACCATCTGTCTATCTATCTACCTATCTGTATGTAAATCTATCTACCTATCTATCTGTCTATCCGTCTTTCTATATTTCAATATGTCAATCTGTCTATCTGTCTATCTATTTATTTGTCTATTTATTCATTTATCATTCTATCTATCATATATAGATGTCTATCTATTTATGTATCTATCTTTCTTTCTTTCTATCTGTCTATCTGCCTATCTCACTATCTCTCATATATCTATCTATCTATAGTTCTATCTACCTATCTAATTATATGACTATCTGTATATTTGTCTATCTATCTATATCTATATCTCTTTATTTTTTTATCCTTCTATGTTTATTTATCTATCTGTCTATGTGTTTAATTTTTGGTCTGTTTATATGTCTATCTATCTATGTGTCTATCTGATTAACTATCTATCTATTTATCTGTCTATTTATCTATCTATCGATCTATCTTTTTTTCTCTCTATCTATCTGTATATATGTCTATATATTTATCTTTTTTTCTTTTTTTCATTCTAGCTATCTATCTAACTCTCTATCTATCTAACTATATATATGTCTATTTTTCTATCTATATATCTATATGTCTTTCTATCAGCCTATTTGCCTATCTGCCAATATACATATCTGTCTATCTATCTTTCTTTCTATATATCTCTCTATCTATCTATGTGTCAAAATATTTATCTGTCAACCTATCTATCTATCTACCTATCTATCTATCTATTTGTCTATCTACCATTGTGTCAAATCTATCTATCTATAAATCTATTTTGTCTTTATCTCTCTATGTATATGTCTATATGTCTATGTATATAATTATCTACCTATCGATGTGTCTATCTATCTGACTATCTGTCTATTTTTTGATTTGTCATTCTATTTATTTGTAAAAATTTCTATCTATCTATCTATTTGTAAAAATTTCTATCTATCTATCTATCTATTTGTTTATCTATGTATCTATCTATCTATCTATATCTCTATCTCTCTATCTGTCTATCTGTCTATCTTTCTTCTTTCTATCTATCAATATGTTAATCTATCTATCTGTCTATCTAACTATATTTTTACCTCTCTAACTATCGAAAATCTAGCTATAATTTTTTTTACCTATATATCGGCCTTTCTATCTATTTGTCTATCTATCTAGTTGTCTATATGTATATCTGTATTTTGACTTTTTGTTTATATGTCTATCTGTCTATCTATCTATCTCTCTATCAATTTGTCAATCTGTCTATCTATTTGTCTATCTATCTCTTTGCCAATCTGGATATCTACCATTTGCATATCCTCCAATCTATCTATCTATCTATATGTCTATCTTTATATCTGTCTATTTATGTATCTATCTGTCTATCTATCTATCTGTTTACTTGTCTATCTTTAGATCTGTATATCTATTGATTTATCTCTCTATCTATCTATCTTTATATCTTCTTTTCAATCTATCTATGTATCTATCTGTGTGTCTATCTATCTGTGTGTCTATCTATCTATCTCTCATTCTATCTATCTATTTATCTATCTATGTGTGTATATCTCTATATGTCTATCTATATAACTATGTATCTATCTATCTATTTTCTATCAGTCTATATGTCTAACTAACAATCTATAAATCTATCTTTCTTTCTTTCAACTAATCTCTTTATTTCTCTATCTATCTGTCTACCTTTTATTCTATCTATTTGTTTATATGTCTATCTATATATTTGTCTATCTATCTATATATCTATCTATCTATCTGTCTATCTTTCTACTTGTCTATCTGTCTATTTATTTATTTGTCTATTTGTCTATCTATCTATCTATTTATCTGTATATCAATATATTTGTCTATCTTCCTATCTTTCTATACGTCTTTATGTCTATTTGTGTATTTGTCCATATGACTATCTGGCCATTAGGTTATCTATCTATTTGTAGATCTGCCTATTTGTCTATATTTCTATCTATCTATCTATTTGAATATATCTACATATGTCTATCTATCTATCTATCCACTATCTATATATCTATCTTTCTGTCTATCTATCTATTTATCTATCTAACTACCTATTTATCTGGCTATATGTTTATCTGTCTATCTTTCTATCTATAAATCTATAAAAATGTCCATCAATCTATCTATGTATATGTCTATATTTCAATCGCTCTATCTATCTTTAAATCTATCTATTTGTTTATTTGGCTATCTATCTATCTATCAATCAAACTATATATATATATATATATATATATATATATATATATATATATATCTATCTATCTATCTATCTATCTATCTATTTATTTATCTAAATATCCATCTATCTATCAATCAAACAATCATTCAATAAATAAATAAATAAATAAATCTATCTATCTATATATGTATTTATCTATTTATCTATCTAACCATGTATCAATTTATTTATATATCTATATATTTATCTATCTATCTATCTAGTTATTCTTGGTTATCTATCTATTTATTTTCTATCTATTTATCTATCTATCTATTTGTATATATGTCTATCAGTCTATTATTTATCTATTTATCTATATATAAATATGTCTATTTGTATATCTATGTATCAGTATTTATGTCTATATGTATATCTCTCTAACTATCAATCAATCTATCTATATGTTAGTCTAACTATCAATCTATCAATATATCTAACTTTGTATCTCTATAACTATTTATCTACCTAACTATCTATCTATATTTTTATCTATCTATCTATATTTCAATCAATCAATCTATCTATCTATTTGTCTGTCTGTTTGTCTATCTATCAATCTATGTCTTTATATTTATTTGTATGTCTGTATATTTATCTATGTAACTATATATCAATCTATCTATCTATTTATCGATCTAGAAATTTATCAATCTATCTATGTATCTATCTATCTATCTCTCTATTTATCTATCTACATATCTATCTATTTATCTTTATATATATATTTATTTATATTTATATATTTATCTATCTATCTATCTACCTATTTAGCTTTTTAGTAATTTTTCTATCTATTTATCTATCTATATGTCTATCTGTCTATCTATCTATTTATCTATCATTTTATCTATTTGTCTATCTAACAATCTGTCTATATGTATTTCTATCTATTGTCTATCTATCTATCAGTCTATCTGTCTATATATATATATATATCTTTCTATTTGACTATCTTTCTATTTTTCTATCTATCTATATTTTTATTTGTTTATATGTCTATTTATCTATCAGTCAATATGGCTATCTATCTATCTATCTTTATTTCAAATTATTTATTTATTTATCTATCTGTCTATATATCTTTTTATCAATCAATCAATCTGCCTGTCTTTTTTCTATCTATTTATATGCGTATCTTCTTATCTATTATCTACTTTTATTGCCCATCTATATATCTACATTTCTACCTATCTATAAATCTATCTATATATAAATCTATCTATATGTCTATCTTATATATATATATATATGTGTCTATATGTCGACCTGTCTAATTATCAATCTATCTACCTATTTAACTTTCTATTTTTCTATCTATCTTTCTATCTAGCTATCTATCTAACTATCTATCTATATATTTATCTATCTATATTTCATTCTTTCTTTCTCTCTATATTTTTTTCAATCAAAAAAGTCTATCTACTTTATATCTCCCTATTTGGCTATCTGATTATCTAGCTATCTACTATCTAGATATCTGTGTATCTAGGTATCCGTCTATTTGTAAATCTATCTATTTGTTTATATGTCTATCTGTCTATCTATCTATCTATTTATCTAACTATCTATTAATTTGTATATCTTTCTATCTATCTATTTTTTTATCTATCTATTTATTTTTCTATCTATCTTTTGTTCTATCTATCTACCTATCTATATATCTATCTATCGATCTATCTTTCTATCTATATGTTATCTATATATTTGTATATATATAAATTTATCTAACTATCTTTTTGTATATCTGTCTATCTCTATATCAATCTATTTATCTATTTATCTGTCTATTTGTCTATCTATCTATGTGTCTAACTGTCTATTTGCATATCTACAAAATGCATATCTTTTTATCTGTCTCTCTGTCTATCTATTTATCTATATATTTGTATATTTGTCTATCTATCTATGTGTCTATCTATCTATCTACCTATCTACAAAAATGCATATCTTTTTATCTGTCTATCTGTCTTTCTATTTATCTATATATTTGTATATTTGTCTATCTATCTTTCTATCTATCTATATTTCTATCTGTGTATCTCTCTTTTATATATTTATCTATCTACATATATGTTAATTTGTCTGTAAGACTATATGTCTATCTATCTATCTGTCAATATGACAATCTATCTATTTGTCAATCTTGCTAGATGTCTATCTGTCTATGTTACATTCTTCTCTCTATGTATATAGTATATCTATCTATTTGTTTATCTATCATTCTATCTATCAACAATCAATTTATCTGTCTATCTATCTATCTATCTATCTCAGTATATGTCTAAATGTCTATCTATATAACTATCTACCAATTTATCTATCTTTCTACCAGTCTATATGTCTAAATATCTATCTATAAATCTTTCTTTCTTTCTTTCAATCTATCTATTTCTCTCTCATTCTATCTGTCTACCTTTCTATCTGTCTACCTTTCTATCTGTCTACTTTTTTTTAAAAGAAGTTTATTAATATTAACCCTCTCTTTTGGTGGAGGAATACTATTTTTACAAACTAAAATCTACCCATTCCCCTCTTACAACCTTGTCCCTTAACAACAAGCTTAAAATGATAAAAATTGATAAGCTTCTATCCTAGAGAATACTTAGCAATAGGTACACTTTTATTGAGGTTTGCTTTAAAATCCGTATTTATAGCTTTATCATTCCTTGATATATTCTTTGGAATCTAGTTCAAATTCTACTACTTTGTGGGGCTTTAATTGTAAGTTGCTGCCCTCCTAGATTCCCATGTATATGCTTGTTCTATTTTGACATTACTGATTTTCTGCAAAAGAAAACAACATGTCTACATACTCAATTATCCATCATGCTTACCCTATAGCTTTTCTTCCTTATCGCCTTTGATGCTGCCTTTTATTCTTTTAACCTCTTTTATTCCAGCCTGATTAATGCTTTTAAAATTACTCAAAATGATTGCTTCTGCACTTTATTTTGTCTCAATCTCCACTTGCATCGATGCCTCTTTAGACACTCTTATTCTGAAACTTGCAGCTTTAGAAAGCTGCAGGACCAGCCACCTATACTAGACACTTACAAGTCCTAATAATCTATAAACTTTAGTAAATTAACACATGACTTTTCCACAACATTCACGCATAGCCACTTAACCTGAACATTAAAATAGACTGTACATCAACAATAACAAAACAATACTAAGCCCATGATCTAATAATCTAACAATTTCAACAGCTGCTGGATTTTCTGGATCTTTCTACGAGGTACTGCGCTGCTAAGAAAAGAGAAAATAACAGGAAAAATATACTAACATCTCAATAACTTACCTTACCCTATTCCTTTAGCCTTCATAATGTTCATACTTGTTTACCTGCAGAGACAGAAATTCCCCTGCACAGAGGCTACCACAGCACCATAACAATCTAACAACTTCATAATTATATAATTTTCATTCTTTATTCTTTATACTAATACTACCATTTCTAACTCTTAGATAAGGAAAGGTCATCATAACTAATCACGCTATTCTTTTTAATTTGTCTAGCATCGAATCCTCATCGAATCCTCATCGAATTCATTTTCTCCTCTTATCGAACCTAATCTAGCAAGCTTATCACCCAGAGTATTGGCTTCTCTATATATATGTAAGATTGATGCATTAAGCTCTTTAATGAGGTTCAAAATTATTTTCATTTATTCTTCATACCTCCAAAGAGTTATTTTTCTACTTACTAAATCTACCAATAGCATTGAATCTACCTGAATTTGTATATTTTCTACATCTAACATTTTAGAGACATTTAATCCTATTTTTAATGCTTTAATCTCCGAGTGGAGAGCCGAGAAAGCTTCAGTAGCCGATGTAAATGCTTTTATGATTATCCCGTTTGAGTCCCTTATTACCCCACCTCCACCTGCTATACCTATATAGCTATTGAAGCTACCATCCGTATTTAGTGATATTTTACCTTCAGGAGGCCTATTCCAACTTATACTCTTTACCCAGCCCTGCTTAGTATTAGTGATGGTGAGGCCCTAGGTCATCCCATCTACCTTATTTAAGCACAAACTATCAACTTCTATAAACTTTATACTAGATATATTATTGAATTCTTTTCTAATATCTTTTATAATTTCATTTGAATTCATACTTATGCCTTCGAATTTACTATTCTTACGAGCTTTCCATAGGCACCATATTACTATATGAGGTAGATTCTGAGTAAGCCAATGTTTAATATGACTACTAGAATTTTCATTTTCCCATTTTTTAAATCTATATATTAATCCATCCTCTTTGTTACTTATATGTTTGAGTCTTCTAATTCCTTATAGACTTCTATAGAAATTTTGCCTCTCGGAAGTAGATGATCCATTGATTCTTCTTCTTCAAAGCAACATTCACATCTGGAAGCCATTTTAATACCTTTTCTTTTCACATTAGTGTCCACAGGTAATGCATTTACGAGAACTTTCCATGCCAACGAGCACTTTTTCTACGGAATACCTGCTTTCCAGGCCCATTTAAATAAAGATTGCATGGGTTTTTTCTTTCTAATCAACTCTTTTACTGATTTTAATGTAAAATTACCTTGTGGAGTAAGGATCCATTTCCATCCAGACTTTTTCAATATTGAGTGAGCATCTACTATTTCCTTTTTTTTTCCAATGCTTTCCAGTTATTTGATTCTTTCTTTA
Organism: Sapria himalayana; assembly: GCA_029783825.1. Classification (NCBI taxonomy): domain Eukaryota; kingdom Viridiplantae; phylum Streptophyta; class Magnoliopsida; order Malpighiales; family Rafflesiaceae; genus Sapria; species Sapria himalayana. The sequence continues at coordinate 66,147 of JAREIK010000216.1, forward strand.
GGCACTTGTGTTTATGTTCTAAATATTTTGCTCGCATATATTTAGCCTAGAGGGAATCATTTTCTTTTATCCGCCACCATCCTTTACAGTCCCAAGCAGTCGCCATGTCCTGTAAAATAATGATGCCTAACCTTGCTTCTACTTTTGGATAGCAGATATCTCCCCAATTTTTCCAGTGAATTTTTTGCTTTCCATCTTTTTTGCTCCATAAAAAAATTTCCATCTCTATTTCTAGTTTATTAGTAAACTTCTTAGGTGGGTGAATGACTGATATAATATGTACTAGTGTGCTTTGCAGAACGTGGGAGATTAATGTAATTCTCCCCCCTAACCCTAATAGATCTACTTTCCAACCTGCTATTTTCCTTCTCATTTTATCTTGTAAAGGCATTAGATATTTTTCTTTCAGTCTTCCCTCATATATCGGACAACCTAAGTATACTAACGCATCTTTATTATGTTTAAAGCCCGTTATGTTTTTAATTTTATTTACAACTTTCTCCGAAGATTTTTTCGCTTACATAAACTGACTCTTCTTTTTATTTAGAACATGTCCTGTTTCAGTCTCAAAATTTTGTAGAAGATCCATATGGTTCTTCATAGAACTTTTATTCGTATTTTTGAAGATAATAATATCATCTGCATAAGCTAAACAACCTATTCTCAGAGTATTTTTTGGCTGTCTAAAGGGGATTATTTTACCCTCACATTCTTTTATTTAAATTAAGAATTAACAATTCTAAGTATATATCAAATAATAAGGGCGACAATGGGTCTCCCTATTTCAAGCTTCATCTTGGCTTGAATTCTTCACCTTTCCTTCCATTTACAATGATTCTGACCCAAATGCTTGAGACACATCTATATATTAAATCAATGCATGTATCAGAGAAGCCAAATTTCCTCATAGCAAAACAAAGTGTATGTCATTTCACTCTGTCAAATGCCTTAGATAAATCCAACTTAACAACTAAATTACTTCCCCTCGTTTTAAATGCTATTTCTGTCATCATTTCTGATGCTAATCTGATATTTGATATTTTCAATCATTAACATATTTTTAACGAACCTTGTTTGCTCCTCTGATATTATAAATGGTAAAATATTACTTGATCTGTTTTGAATTATTTTAGCAAGAATCTTATAGATTACATTATATAAACTTATAGGCCTAAAATCCTCACATTTTTGTGGTGATTCTTTTTTAGGGATTAACACTATGAATGAGTTTCTCCATGCCTTAGGAATGTCCACCCCTACAAAAAAACTAGCAATTGTAGGAACAAGATCTTTTTTAATAATGAGCAAGTTTAATTGAAAAAAGTAATTATTCCAGACATTTGGTCATGCTACACTGTCCTTATCCAGATTAAACACTGCATTTTTAATCTCTTCTTCCTTTGGGATCGTCTCCATCATTTGATTTTGTTCTAGTGTGATGGATGTGTTGATCTCCTCCATTAATGAGTTTCCTTCCTAGGGAACTTGTCTGCATAAATTGCTTTTAAAGAATTCCTCAAAGAGGATTCCTAGCTGCTTATCATCTTCAACCCAGGTTCCCTCATTTGTTTTTAGGGCTTTAATTTTGTTTTTTTGAGCCTTTATTTTGCACATGTTATGAAAAAATTTGGTGTTTCTATCGCCATCATTCAACCATTTAATTTTTGCACACTGTTTCCAGTGTACTTCCTCCATATGCAACTTAAGCCTCAATTCCCCTTTAGCCTTTTTTGTTCCTGTCTCATTTCTCTTTATTTTATTATCGTATTCTAATTCTAGTTTTTCGACTTTATCCTCTGCTTGCTTTATTTTTTGATTTAAATTTCCGAAGACTTCTCTATTCCATGTTTTTAAACATTTTTTTAATCTATGTAACATAACCATAAAAGCCTACATAGGTTCTCCCATTACTGGCTCTATCCAGGATTCAGTTACCAACTTTTCAAATCCAGCATACTTTTTCCACATATTCTGGAATTTAAAGTTACCTGAAACTCGCTTGTTCTTATAAATTGTAATGAGCAATGGGCAATGATCCGAATAGATTCTGCTTAAATGTCTAAGTTCTGTGACCCCATGTGAGGCTACCCACTTAGCATTACACATAACTCTGTCCTGTCTAGCCCGGATTGCTCCTCTTTTATGCCAATTATTACACCAAGTGTAACTTGAACCTATAAAATCTATTTCCATTAACTTAGAGCTGAAAATTACCTCATTAAATTGCGTCATTGCTATTGCATCCGGGTGTTTACCTCCTTTCTTTTCCGAGGTGCTCCTTATTATGTTGGAATCCCCTCCTAAAATCTAGGGTGAATTTCTGGTTGCCATATCTTGCATTTCCTCCCATCAAGCTAGCATGGATTTTTTATCATTTTTCGCATAAACAACCGATATAATTTCATCTATTTCTTTGTTTATTTTGAAATGCACTACCTGTTCAGTATCTTTTAATATTTCAATATTTAAATAATTATGCCACATTATCCAGAGTTTGCTATTTATATTAGCATGTGCATTGTTAAACCCTAGTTTTTGGCTATAATTGGTTAATTGATCCTTTAGAATCATGGGTTCCGCAATGACCACTAGAGGAATTTTATGTATTTTAATTATTTGTTTAAACCTAGTTATCGAGGGATTATTAGCCATCCCCCTAATATTCCAATAAAGGCATCTATCCATTAATTCCTAGTTTAGATTGGGATCTAGTAGTGGACTTAGTTTCATATTTTCTGTTCATATATTTGTTCATGTTCCTTGGGGTCTTAGATGCATTTGAGATTACTTGCATTATTTCTTTATATTTTCCTTGTCTCCCAAGCTACATAGCCATTTTTTATGGCTTCCATTGCTTGTGCTCAAGTGAGATTTGCCCAATCTTCCTCATAAATTCCTAAGTCATCCTTCACATTTTCTATATAATATTCATGATCTTCTTCTACTCTACCTATTGACAGACAGCTGAACACCTCTGGATCCTCCTCTAGGAAGTCCAAAAGATCTTCATCTATCCAACTATAATCTTCCAACTTTTCTTTTAAAATTATTCTGGTTTTATTGTTTTTTTTAATCCTATTCTTTCTACCTTTCACCTCTTCCCACCTCTCTTCCATCTCTAATTTATGTCCACCCAATAAGCTTACCTCTTTTATTACCCTCTTGATATATTCCACCTGCTCTTCTAAACAACTCACATTCTCTCTTATATTCCCCCCTTCTTCCTCCACTAAGCCTTCCTTGTTTTCAGGTCTCTCTACATGACCATTCGGAGCCCCAATCTCCTTCCTAATCCATTTTTCTACCATTCTTCTTCTACATTCAAGCCCTTGCACGTTTTCTAACTATTCTATACCCATCTTACATTCACCCATTTCATGCCCGAGTCTCTTACATTTTAGGCAATAGGAAGGTAGGTTTTCAGGAATAACAGCTTGCCAAAAACCATTGTTCTGCCCATCTTCCCCATTGCCAATCCAAATCTTGTTAGGCGGCTGAGTGAGAAGATTACATTCCACACATACTCGTGCTTTACTTGGTCGTGTCATTGACATGGTAGTTTCATCCCGAGTCAATGGTTTACCCAAGCAGGATGCTATTGTGTAGAGAGAGTGAGAGTTGAACAAGAATAATGGGAGACTCGGTAAGGAAAACCATACCGGGGCTAAGGGCGCTTCCACATGTGGACGAAATTCTTTCGTCCACCTTAAGACACGCATGAGGTAACCATTAACTTTCCACAAACCTATATGCCACAGGCGATAGAAGTCTTCATTCATGGTGCACTGCAGAAAAACATGTTTCGCGTCATAGTCGGCGAGCTTCACCCTTCCCATAAGCTTTAACGAGGAGATGAACTGCTGTAATTCTTTCGGGCGAGGCCTACCATGGAAGAACTTCCCATTGAGCATATATTCAAAGGGCACCATGAACTTCTGCTTCTCTTCGGTTGAAAAAATAATCACGAGACTCTCGTGTTTGTTTCCGAATGTGCGTGAAGGAGGCACGGGCTCCCTTACTATCGAGGCAAAAGACTTATTATTTATTAATAAGTCTTTTTGCTCAAATTTAGCTTGAGGGGAGTTTGATTTGAGTAAAAATTGCGATTTTTTCTCTCTAGAAAGTGGGATTTTCTCTCTCTAGAAGTTGAAAGCATGTTTTGAAAAGACCGCAAATGTTTTTGTTTATCTGTCTACTTATCTATCTGTATATCTATATATTTGTCTATCTATCTATCTATCTATCTGTTTATCTATTTATCTATCTATCTGTATATCTGTCTATTTGTTTATCTGTCTATCTATCTATCTATCTATCTTTCTATCTTTCTATCAATCAATCTATCTATCTATCTACCAATCTGTCTATAAGTCTATATGTCTGTCTGTTTATCTGTCCATATTACTATCTTGCTATTAGGCTTTCTATCTAACTGTCAATGTTTCTATTTAGTCTATATGTCTATTTATCTATCTATCTATCTTTTTATATGTCTATCTGTACATATGACTATATAACTATATATCTATCTATATATCTATCTATCTATTTATCATTCAATCAATCTCTCTACCTACCTATTTATCTGGTTACCTATTTATCTGTCTATCTAACTATCTATCTATGCGTATGTCTACATTTCAGTCCCTCTATCTATCTTTAAATTCAATCTATCTATATATTTTTTTATCTTTTTATCTATCTAACTATATATATATATATATATATCTTTAACTATCTATCTATCTTTTTATCTATCTAAGTAACTATCTATGTATATATATATCTTTCTTTCTTTTTTTTTCTTTCTATCTATCTATCTATCAATCAATTAGTCATTCAATAAATAAATAAATAAATCTATCAATATATCTATTTATCTATTTATCTATATATCTATGTATCGATTTATCTATATATCTATCTATCTAGTTATCTGGTGATCAATCAATCAATCAATCTGTCTATTTTTGAATCTATCTATTTGGCTACTTGTCTGTCTATCTATTTAAATATCTATCTTTATGAGTATCCATCTATATGTCTATGTGTCTATCTATCTATTTTCCAATATATCTATCTCTCTATTATCTATTTGTCTATCTCTCTATCTGTCCATCTGTCTATCTATAAACTATATATATATATATATCAGTATTTATGTCCATATGTATATCTATCTAACTATCAATCAATCAATCTATATATAAATCTTTGTATCTATCTATTTCTTTATCTGCATAAATATCTAGCTATATTTATATCTATCTATCTGCCTTCTGTCTATCTCTCTATCTGTCTATTTGTTTATCTATCAGTTTATATGTATATCTATCTATCTATCTGCCTATCTTTCTATCTATTATCTACCTATCTGCCTATCTATCTATCTTTATATCTATGTATCTATATATCTATCTATCTATAAATCTAGCTATATGTGTATCTTATATATATGTATATGTCTATATGTCTATCAATCTAATTATCTATCTATATATTTGTTTAATTATCTATCTTTCATTCTATCTATCTTTCTATCTATATGTTTAACTATCTATCTATATATTTATCTATCTATCTTTCTTTAATTATATATTTCTAACAATCTATCTATCTATCTACTATCTATCAACCTATCTGGCTATCTGACTATATGGCTATCTAATTATCTAGCTTTCTATCTATCTATCTATCTGTATATTTGTCAATTTATCTATCTGTCTATATGTCTATGTGTATATCTATCAATTTATATATTTAACTATCTATGAATCTATATATCTTTCTATCTATCTATTTTTTATCAATCTATTTATTTATCTATCTATCTATTTGTCGATCTATCTATTTATCTATCGACTTGTCTATATATCTATCTATCATCTATATATTTGTATATCTATATATCTATCTATAATTCTGTCTATCTCTCTATCTATATATATATATATATCTATTTGTTTTTCTATATATCTGTTTATCTGCCTATCTATCTATGTGTCTATTTCACTATTTTTCTATCTACAAATATGCATATCTTTCAATTTGTCTATCAATCTTTATATATATATATATATATATATATATATATTTGTTTAACTATGTATCTAACTAACTATCTATCTGTCTATCTGTCTATCTTACTATTGTCTATCTGTCTATCTCACTATTGTCTATCTATCTATCTACATATATGTTTATCTGTCTATAAGACTATATGTCTATATGTATTTCTATCAATATGTCAATTTGTCTATATGTCAATCTGGATAGATGTCTATCTGTCTTTCTATTTATCTATCTATCTGTCTATCTTTCTATATGTCTATCTATATGTCTATTTATCTATCTTGATTTTTTCTCCTTGTATATTTGTATTTCTCTCTATCTATCTGTTTATTTATCTATCTATCTGTATATTTATATATCTATATATCTATCTATATTTCTATATATTTATCTATCTATCTATTTATCTATCTATCTATCTATATGTATATCTATATATCTATCTATCTTTTTATATGTCTATCTATCTTTTTTTCTATCTGACTATCTGTCTATCTATCTATCTGAATATCAATCTATATATCTATCTATCTATCTATTTATCTGTATATCTATTGATCTATCTATTTGTTTATCTATATATCTATTTATCTATCTATCTATTTATCGATCTGTTTGTCTTTTGATTTTTCTATCTTTTTTCCATCTATCAATGTATCTATCTATTTGTCTATTTGTCTATCTATTTATATTATTGTCTATCTATCTATATTATTGTCTATCTATCTATCTATTTATCTATATATATGTTTATCTATCTATCTATCTATCTATCTGCATTTCTTTCTATCTGTATACCTATCTTTATGTCTAATTGTCTAACTATCTATCTATCTATAAATCTATCTTTATGTTTATATGTCTATCTAACTATATATCTAATTATCTATCTAACTGTCCATCTATCAATCAATCAATAACCTATCTATTTACCTATCTAGCTATCTCTGAATCAAGCTTTCTGTCTATCTATATATCTATTTATCTGTCTATCTTTCAATATCTCTATATTTTATATTTCTATTGATTTATTTATTTATTTATCTATCTATTTATCAATCTATTTATCTATCTATCTATCTATCTATTGATCTATCTGTGTATCTCTTTATCTATCTATGAATCAATCTATCTTTCTATCTATCTGACATCTATCTATTTTTATATCTATCTGTCTATCTGTTTATCTATATATTTATCTATCTTGTTTTCTATCTATCTGTATTTCTTCTTATATATCTATCTATGTGTCTATCTATCTCTCTATCAATCAATCTATCTATTTGTATCTGTCTATCTATTTATATATCTATCTATCTATCTCTCTATTTATCTATTTATCTATATGTCTATGTGCCTTCTATCTATCTATCTTTCCATCTATCTATCTATTTATCTATCTATTGGTATATCTCTCTATCTAATAATCTATTTATATATCAATCTGTCTATATGTCTATCTGAAATTCTATCTATATATCTATCTATCGATTTATTTATCTATGTATCTATATGTTTATCTATCTATCAATCTATTTATGTGTCGATCTATCTATTTATCTATCTATCTGTCTATTTGTCTATTTGTCTATCTATATATCTATTTATTTGTATATATGTGTATCTGTCTATTTGTCTATTTATATATCTACATATCTATCTGTCTATCAATATATCTATTTGCCTATCAATCAATCTAAATATTTTTCTACCTATCTATCTATTTATCTATTTGTCTATCTATCTTTCTATCTATATATCTATCTATCTATATCTATTTATCTATTTGTTTGTCTATCTATCTATTTTTCTATTTATAAATCTATTTATAAGTTTATCTATCTATCTGTATATATATCTATATGTCTCTCTGTAAAACTATCTATCTATCTATTTGTGTATTTACCTATCTATCTTTCTATATGTCTATCTGTCTAAATAACTATTTATATCTCTATCTATCATTCATTCATTCTTTCTGATATCTGTCTATCTATCTTTCTGCATATCTATCTATCTTTCTGCATATCTATGTATCTATTTTTCTTTCTATCTATCTACCTATCTATATGTCTATCTATCTATCTATATGTCTATCAATCTATCTTTCTTTCTTTATATTTATTTGTCTAACTGTCTATCTGCCAATATGTCTATCTATCTATGTATGTATCTACCTATCTGTCTATTTGTCTATTTGCCTACATGTCTATATATTTATTTAACTATCTATCTATTTATCTATCTATATAGCTTTCTGGCTATCTCTCTATCTATTTTTCTATTCACATATCTATAAATAAGTATATATGTCTATATGTCATTTAGTCTATATGTCTATAGGGCAATCTCGTTATCTAATTATCTATCTATTTGTCTATCTATCTTTGTTTCAATCTAACTATTTGTCTATCTATATATCTATCTGCCTATTTGTCTATCTGTCTGTTTGTCTATCTACCTATCTTTCTTTCTATCTATTTGTCTATCAATCTATTTGTATATTTTTTTATTTGTCTATCTGTTTATCTATATATTTTCATATCTTTCTATATGTCTATCTATCTATATTTTTATCTATCTGTCTATGCCTATTTTCCTATTTGTCTATAAGTCTATATATCAATCTATATACATATCTAGCTATCTGGTTATCTAACAATGTGTCTATTTTTCTATCTATTTTTTTATCTATCTAAGTGTATATTTATATATCTATCTATCTATTTATTTTTAAATCTATTTATCTATATATCTCTCTATCTATTTTTTTTGTCTATCTTTCTGTCAATCTGTGAATCTGTCTATCTATATATATATCAATCTATCTATCTATCAATCAATCTGTCTATTTTTCTATATGTCTCTCTATATATCAGTCTATTTGTCTATCTATCTATCTGTCTATCTTTTTATCTATCTCTCAATCTATTTGTAGAACTATCTAACTGTCTATTTGTTTATCTGTCTATCTATCTATTTGTCTATCAGTCTATTTATCTATTTGTCTATTTGTCTATCTGTCTATTTGTTTATCTATCTATATGTCTATATGTCAATCAATCAATCAATCTGTCTGTCTATATGTATATGTATCTATTTTCTTATATGCATATATGCCTTTCTGCCAATCTGTCTATCTGCCTATCTCTCTATCTTTTGATATGTTTATCTCTCTATCATTCTATCTATCTATGTGTCTAATTATATATATATATATATATATATATATCTCTCTCTCTCTCTCTCTCTCTCTTTCTATACATCTATCTATCAATCAATTTTATCTAACTATTTATCTATTAATCTACCATTCTCTGTATCTATAATTTTGTCTATCTATCTATCTATTTGTCTAACTATTTATCTATCTATGTGTTTATCTATCTATCTATCTGTCTATCTATCTATCTGTTTGTCTATCGGGTTGTCTATCTCTTTATCAATCAATCAATCAATATATATATATATATATATATATATCTGTCAATTTCTCTATCTGACTATCTATCTTCTATCTATTAAACTATGTGTTTATCTAGCATTCTATCTATTTATCTGTCTATATGTCTATTTGTATATCTGTCTTTCTGTTTATATATTTATTTGCCTATCTATCTATCTATTATCTATGTGTTTGTCTATTTATTTTTTTTCTATCTGTCTATCAATTTGTCTATCTATCTATCTATCAGTCTATTTATATTTTTATCGATGTGTAGATCTAACTATCTTTATGTCTATATATCTTTATATCTATCTATCTGTCTGTCTCTCTATCTATTTTTCTATCTATCTTTCTATCTATATTTCTATCAGCCTATTTGTTAATTTGTCTATCTATCTATGTATGTATATATCTATCTGTCTATTTGTTTGTTTGTCTCTTTATCTATCTATCTATCTTACTATCAATATGTATATCTTTCTATAAAGCTTTCTAGCTATATGGTTATATTTCTGACTATTTGGCTATATTGTTATCTATTTATCTATTTCTCTATCTATCTATCTTTCGATCTATGTATCTATCTATCTTCTATCTATACATTTGTCTAACTATCTATCTTTCTTTCTTTCTATCTATATATCTACCTATCTAAATGTCTATCTTTCTACGTGTCTATCTATCTATTTATATGTCCATCTATTTTGTTTATTTATCTATCTGTCTATCTATTTATATTTCTATCTATCTTTCTGTCTATGTGTTTATCTGCCTATATTTCTAATTGCCTATAAACAATTCTGTATATCTACCTTTATAACTCTCTGCCTATTTATCTATCTGCGTATCTGTCTATCTATCAATATGACTATATGTCTATCTATCTATATATTTTTCTATCTATTTGTCTGTCTGTCTATCTAGCTATCTATGTGTCCGTATCTATTTATCAATCTTTCTATCTATATATCTATGTATTTGTCTATCTATTTATCTTTCTATTTTCCTATTTGTCAATAAGTCTATATGTTTATCTATTAATCTATCTATCTATCAATATGGCTATCTGGCAATATGGTTATCTATCTATCTGACTATCTGGCTATTTGATTATTTGTCTATCTATCTATCTTTATAACTGATAAACTATCTCTCTATCTATCTATTTGTCTATCTATCTTTTTTCTATCTATATATCTATCTGTCTATGAATCTACATGCCTATATGTCTATCTGACTATCTGTATATATGTCTATCAGTCAAGCTGTCTATCTATCTATCTATATGTCTTTCTAATATTCTATTTATCTATCTATCTATCTATCTATGAGTTTATATCTGTCTATTTGTTTATCTGCCTATCTTTCTATTTGCCTATATGCGTATCTGCAAAACTAATTTTCTAGCTTTGTGCCTATCTATCTACATATCTATCTATCTTTCTATCAATATATCAATTTATTTGTCTATCTATCTCTTTTTCTATCTATCTATTTGTCAATCTATCTACCTATCTATCTATCTCTTTGTCTATCTGTCTATCTATCTATCTTTCTATTTGTCTACCTGTCTATATAACTCTCTATATACTTGTCTATCTGTCTATCTATCTATCTGTCTATCTATCTATCTATCTATCTATTTATCAATCATTCACTCAATTAATTGTTCTATTTATTTATCTATCTATTGATCTATCTAACTATGTGTCGATCTATATATAGGTCTATCTCTATATCTATCTAACTATCTATCTTTTTGTCTAACTGTCTAACTATATATCTTTCTATTTTCCTATCAGTCTATCGGTCTATCTGTTTATCTACCTATAATTTTATTTTCCTATATGCCTATCTACAAATCTGCCTTTCAACAATTCTACCTATTTGTCTATATGCCTATTTGTCTATCTTTCTATCTGTCTATCTATATGTCTATCTCTCTATCTATATATCTTTTTATCTATTTGTATATATCTATCTTTCTATCTATTTATTTGTATATCTGGCTATATGTCAATCTGTCTATAAGTCTATATGTCTATCTCTTAATCCGTATATCTATCTATATGGCTATCTAACTATAAGGTTATCAATCTATCTAACTATCTGGCTATCTAGTTATCTGTCTATATATCTATTTGTCTATATGTCTATCTATCTAGGTGTCTTTCTATTTATCTGTCTGTCAATATATCTGTATATTTGTCTGTTTGTCAAGTTGTCTAAATGTCTATCTATCTTTTGTCTATATATATATATATATATATATCTGTCTATCTATCAATCTGTATATCTATCTATCTGTATATCTATCCATATGTCTTTCTATCTAACTCTCTATCTGTCAATATGTCTATATGTATATCTATTTATTTGTAAATATATATATCTATCTATTAGTCTATATATTTTTCCATCTATCTAACTAACAAACTATCTATCAATCAATCTGTCGATCATCTATGTGTATATTTATCTATCTCTATATCTCTTTATCTTACTGTCTATCTATCTGTCTATCTGACTATCTGATGATTTATTTATATATCTATGTATCTAACTATCTATCTATCTACATGTTTATATTTCTTTCTATCGGTCTATGTATCTATTTGTCTATTTGTCTATCTATTGATCTGTCTATATGTCTATCTATCTATCTGTCTATATGTATATCTGTCTATCTATTGATCTATATATCTGTCTAATTGTCTATCTGTCAATCTGTCAATCTATCTATAAATTTATCTTTCTATCTATCTGTCTATCTGTATATCTATCTTTCTATCTGTCTATCTACCAATCTGCCGATATGTCTATCTACCTATCTTCCTATATGTCTATCTATTTATCTACACATATATATGTCTATCTATTTATCTAAATAACTATCTATCTATCGATCTGTCTATCTCTCTATCTACCTATTAATCTAATTATTTGTCTATCTCGACATATAGATATACAGTGAGAAAGATAGAGAGATGGATAGACATTTAGACAAACAGATGACATAAAGATAGACAGACATATAGGGATAGATAGATAGATAGATAAATAGAGATATAGATAGATAGACAGATTGATAGATAGATACATAGACATAATGATAGACAAACAGACAGGTAGACAGACATACTGACAGACAGATAGATAGATAGATAAAAAGATAGATAGTTAGATATATGGATAGATAGATAGATAGGTACAAAGATTGATATATAGATATATGGATAGATAGATAGATAGATAGATAATCAGATAGATAGAATGACAGATAGACAGATAGATAAACATATAGATAAAATGACTGATAAACTGACCAAATAGACAGACATACACATAGATAGATAGATCGATAGAGAGATAGACTAATAAACAGACAGACATATGGATAGATAGATAAACTGACAAATAGATAGATATAGATAGATAGATTAGATAGATAGATAGATAGATACATAGGCATAATGATAGACAAACAGATAGGTAGACAAACAGACAGATAGATAGATACAAAGATAGATAGATAGATATATGGATAGATAGATAGATATATGGATAGATAGATAGAAAGATAGTCACATAGATAGAATGACAAATAGACAGATAGATAAACATATAGATAAAATGACCGATAAACTGACCAAATAGACAGACATACACAGATAGATTGATTGATAGAGAGACAGACTAATAGACAGATAGACTAATAGATAGATAGATAGACTGGCAAATAGCCAGATAAATATACAGATAAATAGATAGACAGAGAGATAGTCAGGAATATAGACTTACAGATAAACATATAGATTGATAGTAGGACAAATAGACAGATAGACAGATAGATAGACAAAAAGATAAATAGAATGATTGCTATTAATCTATATATAGACAGACTAATAGCTATCGGTATGTCTATAAAGAGACAAATAGATAGATAGACAGATATATAAAAAAAAGATAGACATATAGATATACCAATAAATAGAGATACATAAAGACAGACATATAGATAGATAGATAGATAGACAGATAGACAAACAGATAGATAGACAGCTAAACTTATAGACAGAGTGTCATATAGATTGATAGATATACAAACATATAGAGAGATAGATAGAGAGACAGTTAGATAGATAAATAGTTAGAAAGATAAACAAATAGATATATAGACAAAGAGAAGATAGATAGACATATAGATAGATAGACAAATAAAAATTAAAATAGATAGATAGACATATAGATAGACAGGTTGATATACAATTAGATAGACATAGAAAGATAGATGTTAGAAAGATAGATAGATAGATAAACAAATAGATCAATAGAAAGATATATAAATAAATAGAAAGATAGATAGACAGACAGACAGATAGATAGATACATAGACAGAATGATAGATAGATAAACTGCCAGATACACAGACAGATAGACAGACAGATAGACAAAATGATAGATAGATAGATAGAATGCGAGATAGATAGACATATAGATATACAAATAGATAGATAGATAGATAAACAAACAGACAGATAGATAGATAGATATATAGATAGAAAGATTGATTGACATATAGACTGACAGACATATAGACCGATATATAGGTAGACAGATAGACAAAAAGATATAAACATAGATATATAGAAAAATAGTTAGAAAGAGAGATAGACAAACAAATATATAGATAGATAGACAAACAGATAGACAAATAGATAGGCAGATAGATAGACATAGAGATAGATACATAGATAGACATATAGATAAACAGATAGATAAATAGATAGATAGATAGATAGACAAATATATGGATAAAGAGACAAATAGATTTATAGATAGATAGATAGTCAAACAAACAGATAGAAAAACATATAGACAGAAAGTTAGATAGATAGATACACAGATAGATAGTCAGACATATAGATAGAAAAAAAGAAAGATATATAGAAACACTTGTATATATACAGATATACAGATAGATAGATAGATAGATACAGTGATAGATAAATAGATAGATAGATAGAGAGATAGATTGACCAAAAGATAGATTGACAGATACTGATAGATTGATAGGCAAGTAGACTGGCATATAGACATACAGAAAGATAGATAGATAGACAGACACATAGACAGATAGATAGATAGACAGACAGATAGACAAACATATAGACAGACAGATAGAAAAATAGATAAACATATAGAGAAATAGATTGATAGACAGATAGACATATAGATATATAAATTGATATATAGATCGATAAATAGATAGATAGACAGATAGATAATTAGATATATAGACTGATAGATTGATAGACAAATAGATAGATAGATATATAGACAAATAAATAGATAGACAGATTGACATTTAGATTGATATAAAAATAGATACAAATGCATGTGAAAGTGTTAGATCAAACCCCATGGCCATTTCCCTGAAATCTGGAGTGTTTTCCTCAATGTTTTTTTCGGTCCCTAAGCTTGTTTTTCTCTTCGACCACTTTCTCGTCAGGTTCTCACAAAGCTGGAAAAGTCTCGATATTCTTTATATGGGGTGTGAGCGAGTTCTCGGGGCCTCGAGTTTTTTGGCATCCCATATTCAAGCATTCCTGGTGGAGTCGAGGGCTAGATGTAGTATTGTGTGTGTACGATGTGATTATTGTCATTGCTCTCGGTGTGAGTTTTCATTGGTTGTCTTTCCAAAGTTGGGGTTTTCGGAATATTTCGGGCTAGGTTATTTAATTCGCCAGTGCATGTTTGAAAGTATTGGATGTCCCTCCCGCCTGAATTTTTTCCAAGTGTCGGAGTTCTTCTGAATGTACAATCCCGACATTTTGAAGGAGATGGGCCCGTGGTCTCCCTGCCCCCATGCCGCTCCCTCCATCGGAATAAATTCTAGTTCTTGTTTTCATGGCCTATCGGTCGCACCGGCGGATAGCATTGTGCAAGATGCAGTGGGAATTATTGCTCGTATTGGTTGGTCGGTCTGTGCCCGAGTTGTCCATCATCCTGATTCTCTCGGTGCGATTTGATGGTTGTCTTGCATAGTTAGATCTTTTATATATCTATATTAGTATAAATAAAATCATATTATATTTAGCACATTATTTGAAAGATAAATACTTAGATAGATAGATAGAGAGAATGATAGATTGACAAATTGACATAAAGATTGATACATAGATAGATAGAGAGATTGATAGATAGATAGACACATAGATAGATAGAAATAAAGACAAATAGTTAGATCAAGTCATTGATAGATTTATAGATTGACTGATAGACAAATAGTTAGAAAGGTAAATAAGCAAATAGGCAAATAGGCAAATAAGCAGAAAGGTAGAGAGGTAAATTGACAGATACACGGATAGAAAGATTGACATATAAATAAAAAGATAAATAGATAAATAGATTGTCAAATAGAGAAACAGATAGATAGATAGATAGACAGATAGATAGATAAATAGACAGATAGACAGATAGATAAACAAATATTTAGATAGATAGATATATACATAGAAAGAAATACATATTGACATATATATAGATTGATAGATAGACATAGAGAGAGATAGACAGAGAAATAGTTAGACAAATAGATAAATAGACAGATAGAGAGATAGACAGATAGATAGCTAGACATATAGACAGATAAGAAGAACACATATAGACATTTAGACATATAGATAGATATACTAATAGATAGTTAGACATGTAAATAGGTAAATAAATAGAAATATAGGTAGAAACACACATAAGTAGATAGGCAGATAGATAGATATACAGATTGATATATAGATAGATAGATAAATAGATAGGTAGAAAGACAAACAGACAGATAGATAGACAGACAGATAGATAGATACATAGAGAGATAGATAGATAAATTAACATAATGATAGATTGGTAGTTTAACAGATTGACAAATTAACAGATTGATAGAAAGATCAAATGACAGATCGAGATTTAGTCAGATTGACACATAGATATATAGATAGATAGATAGATAGACATATAGAAATTTTCACTAAAAGTCAGATAGATAGAAAGATAGAAAGATAGATAGTTAGATAGTAAGATAGGTAGATATATATATATATATATATATATATATATATATTGATAGTTAGACAGATTGATAAAAAGATAGCCAGATAACTAGATAGTTAGTTAGTTAGTTAGTCAGATAGACATATAGGCAGACAATTAGACATAAAGATAGATTAACAAATTGACAGATAGACACATATATAGATTGTCAGATTGACAATTAACATATTGATAGAAAGCTAAAAAAACTGATAGATTGATAAACTTATATACATATAGACAAATTAACAGATAGATAGATAGAGAGATAGATATATAGCTATATAAAAAGATAGACAGATTGATAGATAAACAGATTGATAGATAGACAGATTGATAGATAGTGAGAATGCAAAACAGAAAAATAGGCATATAGAGATACATAGATAGATATATTTATTTATAAATAAATAGAAAGATAGATACATAAATACACACACACACACATACATATATAGATAGATATACATAAAGATAGATTTATAGATAGAGAGATAGATACATATATAGACAGATAGGAAGATAGGAAATATGCAGAAAGATAGATAGATTGATAGATAGATATACAAATTGAAAGATAGACATATTGAAAGATAGATAGATAGGCTGATAAATAGATATACATATAGGTAGATAGGAAAATATGTAGATAGAAATATAGATAGATAGATAGACATATAAATTGATAGTTAGACATATAGAAAGATAGATATATAGATAGATAGATAGACTGATAAATATATATAGACAGATATACAGATAGATAGTTAGATAGACAGATTGATAGATAAACTGATAAATTGATAGATAGATAGATAGATAGACAGATAGAAGAAAGATATATAGACAGATAAACAACTATACGGATAGACAGATTGATAGATTGAGAGATTGATAGATTGAAAGATTGATAGATTGATAGGAATACAGATAGACATATAAATATTAGTCAGAGAGACAGAGAGACAGATAGATTGATAGATAGAAAGATAGATAGATAGACAGATATAAGATAGTTAGATGAATAGATTGACAAATAGATATATAGGCAGATAAAAAAAATTGAAAAATAGACAGATATACAAATAGACAGATAGGTAGGTAGGCATATAGACAAGTAGATAGATTTATTGTTTTACAGATTGAAAGATTAACAGAATCACAAATTGACAGATTGACTTGAAGACCGATAGAATGATCGAGAGATAGATAGATAGATTGTTAGATAGTTAGAAAGATATATAGATAGATAGAGAAATACAAATATAGATATAGATAGATAGGCAGATAGGTAGATAATCAAATAGATAGATAAACAGATAGGAAAATAGATAGATATATAGAAAGACAAATTGACAGATAGACTGATACATAGATAGACAAATAGATCGATAGACCTGATAGATATATTGATAGATTAATAGATATACAGATTGACAGATAAATATATCAACATGTAGACAAGTAGAAAGATAGACAGTAAGACAAATAGTCAAAAATACTTATAGATATATAGATAGATAGACATATAGAAAAGTAGACAGATAGATTGATTGACAAATAGATAGAATTATAGAAAGATAGACAAATGGACAGATAAATTTATTTAACGATATCCAGATAGATAGATTGATGGATTGATAGATAAATCACCATATAGTCATATAGGCATATGGAATGATAGGTAGATATATATTTATATAGATAGATAAATAGATCGATCGATAATAGATAGATAGATTGATAGTAGATAGATAGTTAGACATATAGATAGATAGTTAGATTCACAATTAGATAGATAGATAGATAAAAAGATATACAGATAGACAAATAAATATATATATTGATAAACAGATAGAAAGATAGAAAGATATAGAGATAGACAGATAGACATATAGAGAAATAGACACACATATAGATAGACACATAGACAGATATATAGATAAATACATAGAAAGATAGAGAGATGGATAAATAGATAGATTGATAGATAGACAGATAGAAAGATATACATTTAGATAGACAGACACATAGACAGATAAATAGATAAACAGATAGACAATAGAGAGATAGATAAATAGAGAGATAGATAGATATATGGAATGACAGAGAGATAGATAGATATATAATTAGACAAATAGATAGATAGACAAAATCGATAAATAGGAATATAAACAAATATATAGATAAATAGAAAGATAGATAGATATAGAGAAAGAGACAAATAGATAGCTTGATAGATAGAGAGATAGTCACATAGAAAGTCAGATTTATATAATATCGATTGACGATACAAAGATATTCATATAATGATATAGTCATATAGTATGTTAAATAAATATATAAATAGATAGATAAATAAATATATAAATTTATAGATAGACAGATTGATAGGTAGATCGATAAACAATAGATAGCTAGTCTGGATTGATAGATAGACATATTAATAGATAGATAGATAGATT